>QLOK01041938.1:0-16624 GCA_003313805.1 Tricholoma flavovirens
GGGGTGTAGTGGTTGAATATAATTGTATATATAATATGTTACGTAGTACGTTGTCACGGTCGCAACCGTGACTCGACTGCAGGCTGAGGTTTTTTGCTGACCTCTCTCCATCACGATGACAATATGTTCGTATTGCAGGATTGAAATTCGGACCCGCACTCAGGCTCTGGGGCATCCTTCATGAAAGGATGAAAGGACCAGCTGGCTGACTCTCAACCGCGGCGCAGCCCTTTGAAAGCTGCCTTTAACTGTGCGCACTCAATTTCCCAGCTTGCCAGTGCCAGCCTGAGGTGCATGCGCCGGGCCTCCACCGGGGTCCATCCTCATTCAGACAATTTGCTTCAAGCTTTCTTCCAACTTTCCAAGTTTTGCAGCTCTCGTACACGGCTTTATGTCTATTCAATCCTCATGGTAGTAAGTTACTAGAGCATTCAATCCGGTGCTTTTACGGTCCTGTCGCATCGCCAGTATCCACTTGCTTCAGGTTTCAAGTTGGACTCTACACAATGCGCCAAGTATTCATTCGGCATACTTTCGATCCTGGGACAAACGTTTGTTTCACGCCACACCAACTGATTTTTCACTTGATATGTAGTGAGGTTCTGTTTGAGTATTGTTGTCACGTGAACACCAAGCGAATTTGGCGATTGAATTGTAAATACTAAGTGGACGGTACGCCAGAACAACTAGAAGCCTCTTTCCCTAGAACCCCATCCACTGCTTTAGTCTTTCCAAGTAGATTGCGTAGATTAGCACCGATATTGTTTTCTTGACTTCCGCCACTCGAAGGGGAACCGCTGTGGGAAGTACCCTGGTGACCATCTTCATTAGGTGCACCACTACTATTGGCAGAGGGGCTTCCAGGAGTGCGGCTTGAGCCAGAATGATTACTGCCCGTGGAATCACCGCCGTTTGTGGGGGGATCATCAGGACTATTGGCGTGGGATGAACTTCCAGAATGAGTGGCTTCAGCATGGGTGCCGCCCGCCGGGGGATCTTGAGGAGGGAGATTGCTAGAACGGCCTGTGGAAGTGTGAAAATTTTCCAGAATCTCCATTGCCCTCCCTGCCTCCCCTTTCAGGCGATCATTCAGCGCGTCCATCTCAATCTCTGTCACTCGCTGCCCCCCCATGTGATTTGCTCCTCCATTCTTGATCATCTCCGACACTTCGCCAGCTAACCCCCCCAAGCGACTGGTGACATCTCGAAGCAACTTTCCATGCTGATTGTCGAACTTAAAGATACAGAGGCCGACGTTGTCAAGGCCGCTATGAAGCTGCTCGATGCGGTGCTGCATGTCGACGAGACGGGCCATGCACGCTTCGTCTTCTTTGTCGAATGGGCGGCCAATGGCGGGAGAGCCGCGGCCGATGGGTCTATGGACGGCGGGACTGAGGGCTGGGCCGTCAGGGACCTGAATGGAAAGTTAGTTTAGTTGGGTGGGCGTGCGTGCTAGTAAAAAGGAGAATACTTACGAGGGCATTGGCGTGTCCGACGGGGGTTGAGGCGGCGTAGCCTACGAGGAGAAGAGCGAGGGGAAGCAAGCTGGCGAGCTTCTTGAAAGTTGTCATGTCGTATTGTAAAAGAGAGCGTAGGTTTGCAAGAGAATGTGAGTTTAGTCGATGGGATGTGATGCAAGTTTATTCAAGAGACGATGGGGAATTGACGTGAATTTAGGATAGAATTTATACGCTTCAAAGTAGTGGCTGACATGCATCGAATTGAGAATTAGTGCTATTACTGGATCACTCGAGACCCATGAATATTACATGCCCCGATATGGATTTTCGGCTGGCGGTTGGACACCCATGCAGGCCCGGTGTAAGTGATGGACTCACATCCATCGCTCTATAGCTTATACCAGCAGGGTTGCCCGTCGTCGTAGCAATCTTCCTGTTGGCAGAGAGTATTGACACTGCCGGGATTCCGCTTGGGGCCTGTCTATGTTGCTAGTCCATGAGTGGAATGGAACGCTCAGGTGCAAGAGCTTTCCTGTCATCGGGGCCGGTGTCGAAGAATGGCATGTTTTGTCCTTGTGTTGCAGTCGTTCAAGTTATCTGAGTCCCGTCGCCCTCACGATGAGCACTACGTCTGCCGTAGCAGGTTCGGACATGATCGCGTTCGCGTCACGGTCGCCATCACCGTTCGGCTCGCTGGTCGTCACGTCATCGTGAGGCGAAGAACTGAAGTTCAAGTTGGAAACAAACTGCACACGCGATTGCTTATCCACGTGTCCTCTTTTTCTAAAAGTAAGTAAGCACCAAGCAAAGGATACGGTGACAGCTTTGTCGAGGCAGAAGTGGACAACGTGGCCAACGAGCCTGAGAAAGTATTGGCAAACACGTCGCAACGCGTTTTGTACAGTGCACCTTTCATCCACATTAGGATGATCATCGACGATGGCCCCCTCTGAACAAAGGAACACCGTCTACAAAGCCACAAAGGGCCACCGGCCCAAAATGGAAATACGGCCATGATCATAAAGGTTCCAAGGGAGACCGGGTACGTCCTTTGTCAAAGCAAAAACGTGCCAAAGATGGGATCCAGTGAGGTATTTGAATGGGCTGCAATGAGAAACCAGAAAACAAATCTACTCTCACCCTGACTACCCTCAAGAGCCACCACCAGCGTTTCGAAAGTATGCTGACTCGTAGCAAAGCCAAGGCAGCGCTTGCCGTAGAAGAGGACGTTACTGTCGTTGTCACGCCCTCTGCAACCCGTCAGGGCATCCATAAACGTTGGATATATCATGACAGCCCCGTCACCCCGTCGCGGCCGTCTCGGACTTTGCAGAGTGAACAAATATCACCGTCTCCTTCCTACCCTGAAACCTCGTCGCAGGCAGGCTCCTGGTCTTCGAATTCATCTCTTTCCACTCTTTCCGACTCATCTCTATCGTCCCTCTCCGATACTTCATTCCACCCCACTCCATCACACTTCCCCCCCCCATCCACGCCACCGCCACTGCTCACTCCAAGGAAGCTTGAACGAAGCCCTCTAAACCATCGATGGGTCAAAGAAGGGACCAGCTGGCGTCTCACGTTGGTTCACGATTCATTCACGCCTGAGGATGCTATCATGCAAGAGAGCATGATCATGCGTCAAACCGACCAGATTTATGACCAACAGTTCGCTGCACTGATGGCATCACGCGAGCGGGCGAGGCGTGCCCTCGGGCTCGATCTAGATATCGAAAGTGATGAAATGGACATGACTGACGAAGAAGAACGACGAGTGTTCATCCGAGAGGAAACGGAACCGGCGGAGGACATCGTCGGTCCGTCGCAAAGCCCCCAACGACTTGGACCGCACGGCACTGAACTCATTGATCACTGCGGCCGTGACAGTTTCACACCCATCCGTGAACTTGAACTCCCAATCTATCCGGACGCATGGATCACTCGAAGGAAAATGGTGAGGTGGCAGCCTACAGAGGAGTTCATCAATTAGGATGTCACGACCGACGCGCCAACTTGAAAGTCATTATGATCGGAACCTTCAGTGCTCCTTCCTATTTCCTATGCCTATGCCTACCTCTCCCACATGCCTTTTTCCACTTATGCCTTTCTCCTTAAGTTGTCAGTTCTTCATCTTTCCGTTTTCGGCTAGATTACCGCAAGTTGAACCTGATTTTAATGTTATCATCAACGGTCCCAGACGGAGTTTTGACCTTACTGTACTTGATTCTAGAAAACACAGTCAATGAAGCTACCCTGAACGCCGCTGGAAGTGGCGTTACATAAAAGGTGCGATCACAGCAACGAGCGTAGCGCCTTATAGAAGAACAGAACCCAGCGCGTCAAATCTAACAGCCACGAATGGCAGTGTTCACTCGAGGCCGCAGGAAGTGAGAGTGCGTGGTATTAATAGTAGACGTGAGCGAAAACTATTTTAAAAATCTGACACTCAAAGCATCAAACATGGAAGTTGATTTGTCCCTTTGTTCAAGAATAGCCTAGTGGTCAAAAAAATATTGAATGTCAATTCGTTCCCCTCAACTCTGAGTTCTGAGTGTGGAGAAAAAACCTTAGATTATCTGCCCGATAAAGGGTAGAATGAATTGCCTATGGGCATTCCGTTAGAAAAATTGGAGATAGGTCGCCCGAATGTTCCGACTTTTGAACCTAGATAAGACTTTCCCTTTTTTACTCTCGTGCACACGACCCAACTTGAATTGAGGGCTGTTGAGTGCATAAATTCGCGGAGGAAACGGTGATGGTGGCGTCAAAGTGGTGTGGGCCTGAAACCTATCTATACGTGCGATACTGGCTTGTAATCCCCCATTTGCCCGAGGACAGTATCAGCTGAGGCGATGTTGTGAATCCGGAGGTTATATGGATGGAAAGGTAGCCTCACTAATCCAAGCGCTAATACACACAAGAACATACTACTACTAGTAGTACGCGAAATGAACATGGATCATGACCATAACCCCAATCGTTCAAGCGTTTACCCACTGGCATGACGTAAACCATCTCGGTGAAAGGGATTTATCACGATGGTACTACCTAACGTATTAGTAGCAGAGAGAAAACGGCTATATGGCGTTGGTAGCGATTCGGAGGTGCAGTTACAACGGGGGTCGTGAACGGCCAATCACCAGGTTGAGATCGAGTGATAAGAACTTCACTGGCATCGGTATTCGTGTCCGTCACGTCCAGTCTGGTGACCCTGGTTGATAAAGTCAGTGTCAGGAGGACGGACAATTGGGGCAGGGCCTCTTCAGGCACTAGCACACGTCACCCTGAGCGAAACATGCGATGCCTGCTTTTGGATAGTGAACTTTGAATGGAATTCACTCGTCGAGTGCCAGCCTTGCACTGGCAGTGGTGAGAGACGTACAATCGAGAACATAGATTCGTTTAACGTTATCCCGGGCTGCGTACGCAGTGTGTTGAATGTTGAACGTCAATCTTCTGTCAGAAGAATCCCGCCGCCCAGGATTCATTTCGACAGCTATTGGGAACTCAATGAGGGAAATCCCACCATGCATCTTGCTTACTGGTATTGGAGCCGATTGTCAACAGTCAAGATAACGTTGGGAATCCGCAGGAGATCAACTGGTAGCGGAATGAACTTTGGCCCATGCAACTCCACAGCCATAACTTGAACGCTAAAACAAAAATAGCTCCAAACGTTATGTAACTTCGAAATGCAGAACGATGAAACCAAATGCAATTCTCATTCTTCTGCTACAACAACATGCATAAGTACATAGTAAGCATGTAGAACAAAATAGATCTAGAATAAAAACACCCTAGAAACGAAAGATGACGAATACAATTACATATATACAACTAGTCAGATACACCCGATTTCAGAGCGGAAATTCCAGGGGGAAGTCGATTGACATCGACGCAGGAGCAGGGCCAGGGGCGTGAAGGTAAGGGGACACCGATCAAGTGAATCAATCAATCCCACGAAAGGTACAACCAGGTAATGTGAATAACGATGAATAAGCGTGAGTATGCGCCTATTACGCATGCGAGGTGCGAGGGATCAAAGCCGAGTGAGCGTGGGGTGCGATAATAAGTAAAATGAGTGTTGCCGATTATATTTCTCGGTCCCGGAATTTAAGGATAGTGATTTTGGTGGTGTACATTGTACAACGCGAGCCCTGAGGTGCAGCAAAAGCAAAGGGGTTGGATGAACGGTGTCGGTCTCCATATCCAGATTTTTTGGGGGGGAGGGTCCTGGAACGAGATCAAGGAGCCAGGCAAGAAGAGTAGTACAGTAATAAAAAAGGCACAACAGCCATGAAGCCCAAAAAAAAAAAAAAGAAAAGCAAGAGATAATCTATGAACCAAAGGCGACTCAGGAATGATGGTGATGAAATGATGGTGATGATATCGATGGGTTCAAATCACAAAGAGTGAAGTGATAAATGCCACTGAAAAGAGTACGATGAGATGTAAAGGATGGTGTTACAAATGGGAATCAGCGAAACGAAGATAGTCAAGTGAGAGATGTGATGTCGATGTTGGTTTGGTAGAGGTGGTTTCTCCGATTCCTTTTTTTTTTCCATTCCGGAGGGAGAGAGATCCCAGTCTCACAACACCACCTCCCCATTCTTCATCATTGTCTTCGTATACCAACTCAAATTCACACTCTCCGCTCCTCGGATCTGCACTTGGGCTTGTACGCGACGCACCTACAACACAAAGCACAAATCAAATCAACACACGAGCTCGGAAAAAAATATTTAGACTTACCGTATCAGCAACGGTAGTCTTTTTAAAATCAACAATCAAACTATCCTTTCCCCTCCTCTCAAACGCCTTGACCTCCCCAAACGCCTCACACCACTTCCTAACAGCTTCTTCCTCCCCTTCCCCGATCCCATTAACGACGAGCATTGTTTTCTCCTTCTCCTTCCCTTTCTCCTTCTTCTTCTTCTCCTTCCGCTTCTCCTTCTTCTTGTCTTTCTCCTTCTCCTTCCCCAAACCAACACTACTCCCACTCCTAATATGCGTCCACGCATATCCAAACTCATACTCCCTATTCACCCTAGCAGCTTCACACACATACGGCTGAGGCTGAGGCCGGCGTGGCTGAACAGGCGAACTCGACCTCGACTGATCAGGGGACGAATTATACATCGAGGAAGAAGTAGAGCTGGACGTGGACGAGGAATCAGCATTGGATGGGGAGTGATGAGCACCTATCATACGAGCCGCGAGGCTTCGGATACCGAGACTTCGCCTGCTGGGGCTTTTCAAACCCGATGACCCTGACCCCAACCCTGAACTGAGGACGATACTCGACGTCGAGGGTGAGTTGGAGTGAGCTCCTGATCCAGAAGAGGATGCGTAATCCTTGACAGACGGGGGTGCATGAGCGGGAGGGGTTGTGTTGAAAGAAGTCGAAGTTGTGGTTGTGGAAAATCCGAGGTTAGGGGACGTAGATGGGCGGAGGCGGGGGTGTGGGTGTGGGCGAGGTGATGCTGCTGTTGGTGTTGTGGTGTAAGAGTCACCACTGTTCGTGTTGGTAGGATCGTGATCGTCAGGAATGTAAAGATGTGGCATAAGTAAAGAAGGCGCGGAGAGGGAGAGTGAGAGCCTGTACAGTGATGCTTCGCTATCCGTCTCGGGATCGACACTGGGATTGGTATTGTTATCGGCGGTATAAGCGTCGATGTTACTATTCGCGGTAGAACGAAGAGCAACACCCACAGACTCCGACTCCGCTCCAGCCCTCTTGGCCGGTTGCAGCCGTATCGTACGCGTCACAGGATGGTACACAATTGGTCCATCGACGAGTGGCACTCTTCCTTCCTCAGATCCACTGACAAACGGCGGGGTCGAATTGGCCCTCCTCCTCGTCCTCGTCCTACCTCTCCCATCTTCGTCATCTACATCTCTCCCCTCATCCCTCTCCCCCTCCCTCTCCCAACTCAAGCGTTCACCAAAACCGGTCGTGGAACCCTGAACAACATGACTTTGAGCAGGGGAACGCGAAAACGACATCGAGGAGGGTGCATACCCCAGGTGGGTCTGGTTCTGGTTCCAATTCCGGTTCTCTTCCTCTGCCAGGTCATACTGATGGTGCAGCTGATGACGTTTAATGGGATAATTACCTGCACTGTCTGGCATAGTGCCCACGTCCACGTGACCTCCTACCGGCCCTTCATTGGGCCCCTCCGACTTCAACCTCTCCAATTCCTTCAACCTCTCCTTCTCTTGCGCTTTCTGCCTCTCCTTCTCCCTCATTATTTCTGCGCGGACACTCAGTGGAACAGTGCGCTTCCTACTCCTACTCGGGCTAGGGGCTACAAACTCTGCGTCGTCCCACTTGCCTGGAACCAGCATCACTGGATGGCTAGGCGCCAGACGGGACATGAACAAAGCCAAACGTTTCTTCTTGCCTTTTCCCCTGTCCTTAACTTTGTCCGGCTCACTTTTCAGACTATCACTCTTGTCTTTATCTTCCCCGTGCCCGTCGGAGCTCGCAGGTATAGGAGTACTGGAAGACTCTATGACGGAACCAAGAGGCCACTTTGAAGTTGAACGGGATGTCCTGTGATCTTCGTTCTCGTATTCGGTATCGTATCCATCGACATTGCCGGTGTAACGATATACACGCTCGTGGCCGTCTGCGTAGCGATGGACGACTACGACTGGTTTTGCTTCGAAAGAATTACGACCACCAACTAGGACTTGATCGGAAGAAGTGCGCGAAGGAGCGACATGTTCGAGAGAAGAATGTTTTAAAGGGATATGCTTTTCGAAAGAAGAGTGGCCTGAAGAAATACTCTTTTCGTAGGAATAGCGCTTTGGTTCGAAGGAGGGACGAGGATGTGAAGGGATATCGAAGGAGACGTTTGTTGGGGAGGTAGCTGGAGTAAGCAACTCGCCATCTGCGGAGCTCTCTGTTGCTGATGATAATTTACGTTTAGTGAACAAGGTAGATCCTGAACTATCATCTGAGGACTTTGAAGGTGAGGAGGGCATGTTGAGGAAAGTGCCGTTGAATTTTGTTGGTGAATCTGAGAGAGGGGGGTGAATAGGAGGGACGTTGAGATATGTTTGTGAGCGTGAGCGTGTTTCTGCGTCTCTACGACTTGCAGAGCCCATGAAAACCTGGGAACGGGAGTTGCGGAGGGTGCGAGTGGAGACAGGGGAAATGTAGAGAGGGCCGCCCTGACGTCGGAGTTTTTTGTTCTCCAGTTGATCGAAATGTTGTTCTGCTATTGGATCTTCAGGGATGCCTTCCGGAAAACGGGAGGAGGGTGAAGTTGGTGAGGAAGAGGAGTTGAGAAGGAGAGAGGAGATACGCAGGCCCATGTCATCAGGGCTGATGTATACAGCATTGCGGACGGAATCGGGTGCAGCAGGGGGAGGTTGTTGTGGTACGGGGGGTATAGAGTATTGGGGTAGATAATTTTGGCGAGCAGGGGTCTGACCGCGAGGGGAGAGCGCGATTGCGCGCTTATGGAGACCGGGGATAACAGCGGGAGGGAGAGGAGTGGGATCGTGATTGGGACGTTGTGGGATGATGGGGTGATATTGGGGAGACTTGGAGAAGTGAGGAGGGGTGGTATATTGAAGATAAGGGATATTACCTGGTCGATTTGTATATCGCGTTCGAGGGGAAGGAGTCTTGAGTAGTTTGGAGAAGGAAAGTGAAGAGGATCTGAAGAGTCAGAGTTGAAACCGAGGACAGGAGAGTCAGCGCGTGATTGAATGGATAGACGGGCTGAGGAGGACATGGCTTGTTCGATATTTGCATTTGGTCGAGACCACTACAACTTAATATACTCACCCGTCTTACGTACACCATCTCAACCTAATCTCATCCTCGAATCCTATCCGATCCCGTACTCCTTGGGAATCCTACTCCCGCCGTCTACTCGGTTGCTTACTCCCAGCTTACCATTACTTCATCCCTTCCCCTTCACCGATCCCCCAGCTTACCATTACTTTTCATCCCCCATCCAAAGCCTATCCTTTATCCTATCCTCACGCTCACGGAAGGGTCTCCGCATGCCTGTCTACACACGTTTACACGACCCTCGTGTCGTCCCATGCTACTTTCGCTTCCGTATACACCCCTCGAAACCATTGACGCGTATCTCGACTCACATCCCCATCCTCTCTCTCTACTACACACGGGCCGCCCGGTATCAATAATATCAAATAGGCACACCCCACATCCTCAAGCCTCTTCAAACCGCCACCATCGAGGCACACCCATCTCCCTACTAACTCTTAAATGGCGTTAATCATACTTATAACTTGAAACTAATACGCCGCTATGACGTTTTCCTGATTTATCACCGTTTCTCAGCGCTTCTTGCGGGCCTATCCTAGATCTGCACTTCATCCAAAAGTCCGTTTCATTACACGCCGTCCGAGGCTACAGCCTTGGCAGGGGTAACTGATCTCGAGAAAAAAGTGGCTGCTAGTAGACTTACATGCAACCCCGCAGCGCTGTACTACATATATACTAACGGGCGAAGTCCTAGTACTACAACCCATGCTGAACCCCCCTGGCATGCACATTGTTTTTTTTTTTTCTTTCAACTCCACATGCATTCGCTTGACAGCACACGACACAAAACGTACTGTCCCAGTCAATCGTTATCCCCGACGTCGACTCGAGATCGTAAATCCGGATCCATTTCAATTTTTATATATTTTAAATATGTACTACTCGACGAGGATTTCCTTATTAACATCATCGAATTCGCAATTACAATTTTAGAACCCGGGTTCAGTCTCAATCTCAATTATATATCATTATTCCCTCGCAATCGCTTGCATAATCCATAATCCACCGATGTAATCGCATCCGACTGAGAAATCAATTTGACCATGAGATCGCAGTCACGATCGCAATCATAACCATAACTGTGATGCTAGGTTATGGTACGATAGTACACGCAGGGTTAAAAGCTCATCGATATCGAACCCGATATTACTAATTAAAATTTCGCCCACCCATTATATTCAAGTTCACCGTGACTCCGAGTCCTAGTCGATATCCACGGCTACAACGGGATCCTATTAGGCGGCACGCCTTATTTCAAATTTCAAGTTGCATTTGGAATTGCCAGTGGATGACCAGATAGTCTAATCAGGCTTATCGTAAAATACTGGGGTGCTTCTATGCCTCGGTTGTGATTCGGAGACCTACATAGTCCACCTCCCGCTCTCTCACTGGCTCGCAACTCACGATATCTTGAAAAGTTTCGAATCCGAATTGCAAAATACTACTAGCACGGGCCCGCGTGTGGGTATGGATTTCTTTTACTGTATTTCAAGTTCACCAACCGCAAATTGTTGAATTGAAAATTAAATTACCAAAAAACAAAAAAAAAAAAAAAAAAAAAAAAAAAAAAAAAAAAAAAAAAAAAAAAAAGCAGCCGTCGTAGAAAGTTCTCCAAAGTTACCATGGCTAGCGGGGCGTTGACCCACCCCAGCCCGGTGCCGTGTCCCAACTCAAGTTGATATCTCACATTTAATTTGTTATCTGGCTGAATCCATTGCCTCCCCATATTATTCGTCGGTTGAACTACCCAGCGCTAGGGGTGCGACAACTTTCGCGATGATAACCATCATATACTTTTCCTCCGAGAGCCACGCTCATCGCCACTGGCTGGCCGCTAGCGCTTCTACACAAACCCCTCGTCCGCGTCATGATACGCACCAAACACGAAACCCGCAACCTCAAGCTCGTCACGGCAAGTCCCCCAATGATCATGACATCGATACACCCGGACACGCGTCCGAACGCGACGGATCAATTCAAGACCCAACTTGAACCTTAATTAGCACATTAACAATTTGCCAGCAGCGGTACCGACCTCGGACTCCAAGCCACTCGGACACCCCCTTGAACTGTGACAGAGGTCTGATTGTAATCATGAACGTTCGATCGCGAGAGTCAAAGCCTGTCAGAGTGATCCCTCATTGCATATGCATATGTTCAAGAAATCAAGATTCAAGAACCATTGGCAACTTGATCCCCTGAGTCTTTCCCAGGACCTCAGTGACATTTGCATATGTATCAATGTCCACGCTACTCTGTTTTATCATATGCTACTAACGTCTGCTGACATGCATACTATTAAGTATGATTGCCGGGCTTCAAGTTCATGACTCGATAATTTTGCTTCCGTTCGTCCATGTATATAGTACCCGCGCAATCCAACGTTCACGTTCAACATCGATATCACTGGCATCAACACAATATCACCAACAGAAATAAGTCGTACGGACGTTCCCAGTCCGTTGTTTGATTCGGACACAACCACTCACTCAGTCGGAAACCCGGTGATCAACGGCGCGACGTCGGAACGGTTCGGCCCACGCGATATCAGAAACGTGCAGCCGAACCTTTGCTCAATTTAGTTGATTCTCGGTGTACACAGCCAGGTTGCATGATGCATATGGCCCGGGTGCAATCCCTGATTGTGCTACATATGCAGATAAGCTAACTAGTAGATAATTACGACCCGCCATTGGATATGGATATCACAGTCGTACTAGCGGTTATCTCTGTCAGGGCGGACATCCCGCGACCGCATTCATGGATGTTCGACGGCGAGCTACGATTACCGTCTATAGCATCCAGAACTGCGAAGGGCCTGGAATTTCTCTAGTTAACGAAGATGACAAATATAAGGAGCACAAGAACGTTAACGTTGCCATGCCCTGGCCTCCCACGTCGAGAAATAAGTCGTAACAACTTGAAACAATCTGGCAGATGAACGCCGCACAGGCCCCGGGGCAAACGTAGACGCATCAATATCACAACAATTGAAGTTGAGGGCACAAGGAAACAAGGGGTCTTCAGACTTGACCCCAGAAATGTAAGGTTATCGGAGGTTGGCGGTGGGAAGGGAATGTTTATGCTGGGCTCAGGGCGTTGTTGGCCCTGAGATAATATTTCGTTCCTGCATACTGGTGTCTAGTGCCTGGCACAACATTTAAAACTCGTAGTAACAGTGGTATCTGATTTTTATTTTTATTTTTTGAGGAAACAAGCGTGAGTTGGGGACGTTAGTTTCTATAGTATTCGTGTTGGCAACCCAGGCGATGGATGGATTCTATTTGCTGTTGATTGTATCGATTCCGGAGAGTGAATCCTAGCTCGCAGCTACTTGTATGTGTAGGCGTATGTGGTATGTGGTGTGGTACCCGGCGGCCCGGGGCGGATCGGATTAGGAATGCGATCGCAAAACGGAAACCTGAGAAACGGTGGGTCCCGGGGAAGGGTGGGGTATGATTGAATCGAGAAGCACGCCAGACGCCCACTTCGACGTCCTGTACAAGTTGAAGCAGAAATAATTTGGGTAGACTCCAATGGGGTGTCGTCTGGTATCACGGTTCCAGGCAACGAGATAAGCTTTTAACATAACTAGATGCGAGATGTTAATCTGCTTTCTGGGCTGCTCTATGCTCTGGGGCTGATGAATGAATATCTGCGACTGAACAGGAATAACCCTCAGCGCAATACATCAATGATAGCAATGATGATCATGGGAGTGAGGTAAAACTTCTTTATTTCAACATGGGCTGAATCTTGGACTCGGGAACGAGATGGTAGATGAGCGCCACCACACAATCTCCCAACAGTTATTATTGAACAGAACCGGCGCCTGCTTAAGCACACAGCTGTATAACAGGATCAGAATTCCACCAGTGGCGGTAGGTGGCGAGATGGATGATAATTCCGATGCATGTTCTTTAGAACATGCTATAGAATTTGGCCCAGAAGAGAAGCTAGAAGCGGTGTGCGTAGATGCGCGAGGGAAATGGCAGTTCCAAGTTGGCAATAGTTATAAACACTGTAAGCGTTTATACAGACCTGATGTGAACATCGGTTTCGGACCATTCATTCAAGATACTGTTTATGGAAAGTCTACAATCCCAGGCAAACTTTATTGAAATTGATCAGCGCTCAGTTTATGTGCGATAATCGCTCACAAGGAGATGCATATGGTCAGACTACAAGATAGGTGTGGAGATAACGCGCGGTTTTATTTTATGGGAGGTGGGAGCCCGAGTCCAATGTAAGAATGCTCCTGGACGGGGTCATCTGGCCGGTGTAGAATTAAGGAGGATCACTGTGGCGCCAGGACAAGGGAGAGACATGCCATTCACGACCCTATGTAACATCGTGCCCATGTTCCCATTGGACAGCACTCCAACTCAGAAGCAGAGATCACAACGTGGTCTCTCCTAGTCTTCGCACCAAAGTTTAAAGGCTTTAGAAATTTGGTCCGGGTATTCCCGGCGGTTGCTCACAGAATTTCGAAGCAGCCAGTCAGTCAGGACTCAGGAACGGAGCCGCAACGACGATCCTTCGCCCTTCTTTCACGTTGGTCGTGTTCTTGATTCTTGATTGATCACAGAGTCGAGATGGTGGACGAGAGGTGGGGATGGACTCGGAACTACGTTCCCGTAGTCCTGACTGCCAGTGGTTCTGAGATTCAGAAGGACTCGGAATCTTCAAGTTCTTCAAGTTGTTTCTTGAATGCATCAATATCATAGACATTTCTCCTACGATCAGGATGGCAGTGATTTCTAAGCGGCATGAGAGTTGTTTGGAAAAGACAGCTGCATAGTAACTTGAAGCTTGGTCTTTGTGACCGGGTAGACTTGAGATTATCACATGATTCACCATGTTTCAGTCACGTTCAACTCCAACTTGAAGTTTGAACTTGAACGTATTCTTGTCAAGATTATGATTTTTCAGTCTGCATCACGAAGCCAACATTAAGCAATGAGCAGACCAAGTCGAACGACTCAGCAATACTTGTGACAATACTCCATGGACCATGCCAACCGGAATAGAACTTCAACTAGGATGCTTCTAAGCCAGTTGGACTCGGAATACATATTATTAGGCTAGGCAAAATTGATACTGATACCGCCTCGAGCTTTATACCCACCCCATGGGTAAGCACTCGGAATTACATTTTCGCTCTAACATAGATTTAAGGCCGCCTGCTCATCTTTACGGCCCTTGCGGTCTTGCCATATATAGTGGGACATCACGGCACCATCATTTATGTTTTACCCCGGCTAACGAAACGAGCCCTTTGAGGTTGATCCAAGTGATGAAAATGGTTACTACTAATCACTCGCCGCCTTGAATAAGCTACTCGACGCCACTACCGTGACTGCCGCCGCCGATGGGTCTTTTCCCCCTTTCTCCCTCCAGCTCATGGTCTGTCTGGTCTTTCAATTGAACCCCATGATAACCTTACAAAAACACGGGTAGCGTTTCTAGAACGGGAGGATCAAGTCCGACGGAGTCTTTCCAGCTTGCCAGAAGCCACTTCAATTCTCATATACCCACGTAGAAAAGACGGCGGGATTCGATTCATTAATATCACTCCGTGTATTCCCCCGGATTCTGCATAAATCTAGGGATAACTCAATCGTTCGATGTCTTCTGCATTGTTGGTCAGAGTATGTAGCATCTATTGCTCCGAGGACGATCTGGTTATCGTGATTCTTTTCAATATGTATCGGTGGCTACACCGTGGCTAGAGAGGCCCAAATATTTTCACGCTTTCGAAAAATTTTCAAGTCCCAACAGTTCTACGATCTGCGCTTCGGGCTTCTATGCCAGGTGCTGCAGATCAAGCAGATTGTCGCCGACGTCGTTTGTGACCCGTCGTCCAGGTGGCCGACTGACATGGCACTAGAATGCAGTCTACAATGTGCATAAGTAACGCTTCGTCTCTAAACAGGATAGTAATTCGTATGCATCTATCGAGGGCATAACGCCACATACACGCCACCCGCCACTTGAACTTGAAGAAGCGGCTTCACGTACTCACCTCGGACAGGGCTTTTTTTATCCGCCGCACGTTGCCGACACTTCACATCAGATAGTAATAAAATGTTTGCGTTGTCATTCGTTTTTGTTGTCAGGTGTACTTACTTATTGCTCTGCGCTTTCTTTCCAACCCCACGGGATCGTAATTCGATGCATGCGCCCGTCATACGTCGCTCTATCAATGGTGGCCAATGCGATTTTTTAAAAGTTGACTCGGACATAATCGCTTCCGTCTGTGTGAGTCTCGGCATCAAGTGCGGAAAGACACCAACTTCGAGGAAGGCAGGTGGAAATGGCGTCTACCTTCCATTACTCCTTGACGTCATGCCTGCCTTTCTATGACCTCGCTTTCCTCGGATTTGTGGGCTATTATACATCGTTCTCAGGCTCGGCGTGGTAATTGTACTTATGTTTGGTATCTCACCCGGGGAATTCAAATGGAACGTGAGTACATTCGATTTCTCATTTCCCAGGTTTGCCATCTCCCTACTAGACTAGCCTTCTTCTGTGCGCAATGTCTTGTATTCAAGTTCAATGTGAAAACGTAGTGATTATAATTTATATACGGAGGGAATTGAACCCCCGACAGCTGCAGGATTTCTACAACTTCATTGATACCTGATACCCCAAGACTGGGTGAACCCATTGAACACTTCTCGACTTTTAAAGCACGACGTCCCCACTAAGCGTCAGCAGCAGATTAGCGCATTGATTTTCAGGGTCACGAGTCATGCGTAAGACGGAGTAGTAGTCTAGCAGGAATACTGAAGATATCTGTGTGCTGATGAAAATAGTAGTAGCCAATTCTTATCGTCTATTACTATCACTTACCGAGTGTTTCACCATTTACTGATCACTAAATTACACCACATCGACCACAAAATTATACTGATGGCATACATGGTTCAAAAGATAGGCTTCATGGCTTCAAGAAATTCTACTGTGCCGGGCCTAGTAGTCAGCCAGGCTAGCTAAAATTATGTCATATAGATTGAATATAGACTGTGGTGGAAAACTTTGACTTTAGGTGGTGAGACAACTACTAGTAAGTTACCCTGTTTTTAGGATGCTTTCCAGATATTCTTTGTGGTTTTGTTGAAGAGATATAAATATTTTGCTGCAGAGGGTGCCAAATTGGGTGATTTCAGGTACTCAGCCACCCACTAAGACTTTGGCTTCATGGTGTCCAATCCCATCTCTTCTGCCTTGATTCTTTAGTACTCACTCAAATCAACCTATAGAGGGGCATAGCCAGTGGAATTAGTGCTGGAAACATTGTGAATGAGGGCATAGTAATATGTAGTAGAATGGCTGCATCAGCAAATCCTGG
>QLOK01041943.1:0-14401 GCA_003313805.1 Tricholoma flavovirens
TCCCCAAACCAATGGGCAGACAGAGTGAATGAACCAGGAGTTAGAGCAATATTTGAGGTTGTTTGTTGATCATCGCCAAACTGATTGGCCAGAGTGGCTGGCAATCGCCAAGTTTTCATACAATAATAAATTCCAGTCATCTACTTGGGTATCACCCTTTTATGCTAATTATGGGTATAACCTTTGTATGGGATTTGAACCAAGAAGGAATGTGAAGGTACAAGCAGTGGAAGATTTTGTACAGCGGATGAAAAATGTACAAATTGAGATGGAGGCAGCATTATCTAAGGCACACAATGATATGAAGCGCTATGCCAATTGCTTGTGCACAGATGTGCCCAAGTACCAAATTGGAGACAAAGTGTGGCTTAGTACCAAGGATTTACATATGACATGCCCATCTAGGAAATTGATGGAGAAACATATTGGTCCCTATCCTATTAACATAGTTAACCCAAAAGCTAGTAAAGTTTTGCCACAGCAACTAACAGTGCTTATTAAATGGCATGCGGTCAAGCCACCATGGGCTTACTGCTAGTAGCATGGGGCCGTGGCTAATGCCAGGTTAGTTCTTTTGTGCAAGTTCACTCAATTCATCCATTGTAGAGAATAAAGAAAGTCCCAAATCCTTCTGCACTTTTTTGCGAACCTGTTCAGTGGCAAGCTCAGCTGCTGTTGATCCTTTGGCATAGCTCTCCTCCTTTTGAAAGCCATGCTCAACCCAGTGGAACAGGCCACCAGCAGTGTATTGTGTGAAGGAGTACTGAATCTCTCCAGACTGGATGGCAACATTGTAATGGCTGATGATGGCCAAGGGAATGATGATGGATGCACCTGGAGGAAACTCAATAACAAGGCCACACTCCCATAGGATCAGGTGGCTGCCACATGTTGAATCAAACTTTCCAACACTGGTTGTAATGCAAACCACAAAGGCCAGGTTCCCCCAATCTTTATGATGATAGCACCAGGTTGCTGGGCCAAAATTGAATGACATTGCTGCCCAGACAGTATCAGGGAAAAAGGAGCTCGAGTTTTTCATCATGCTTGTAAAGCTTTCCAAGGGTGTCACAGTAGTATTTATACATCTTGGGGAACCAAGTTCCAAAGGCCCCATTTGTATGCTTGGAGATGCAGATAAGCGAAGGGTGGCAAAGAAGCTTTTGTAAAACTTTGCAATTGAGGCCATTGTGGGCAAGCTTGCTGGGCATGGGCTGCTCGCCACCCATGGATACACCAGCTGCCAGTGCTGGAAATGGCCCATGGTGATGATGCAGGTTGCTGGGTCCAAAGGAGCACTGCAGCTGGGCCTCCTCCATCGCATCTCCCAAAGTCAGAAGTGTGAACATGGATCTGCCAGAAACATATTAATATGTTTTTGTCTCACCACTGCATGCCAAAGTGCACATGATGGGACTGAGGAACTACACCCACCATTCCCACCTGCACACTCAATTTTGAACATATATTCACTGACCCAGCCCATAAGTACCACTTTAGATCATACCTGATCCTATAACTCATTTCAAATTAATCCTCAGTAGATATTACATTTATTGCATTAAAGCTTTACCTTACTTTCTACATGGTTTTACATACCTCAAACTGAATAGTTGCTGTGATTTTGCATGTGATGTGGCCATTGACGAGGCAGTGCACAGCAGGGAATAAATCCGATTGTGACAAAGTGTGACAAAAGCAACAAAATGTCTTTTCCTCTCCCAAGCACAGGCACACTGCACCAGGAACTCAAGTGGGTATGCACCTGTGTTCCAATTTAGTATAGGTAGTCTGCGAATTTTTTCTGAGCACTTGAAGTGGAGTATGAAGTTGTGAGCAAAGTACTTGCATTGAAATCACTGACTGATAACTCCAACTACTATTTCTCGACTACTTCTACAGCTTACATTCCTTAGTAAAATCATATATACATGCACAGATGCTATGCAATGACATCCCATAAAACTCCGGAGGGATAGCACAAGACAACAAAATAAGAAAATTGAAATTCAGACACCATGGGAGAATTCAGACCCATTGGGTGCCATAGCAGGGGGAGTGAATAGAAATGAGATGTTATTATGTTTCTTTCACCTGCTGTATGGGCTTGGGGGTAGGAAAAATCATGAGACAAGAGTGCTGACCTATGGGTGCCGATGAAAACAATTTAAACCTAGTAAAGCCTTGAGGATGCCTCAGCAAAGGCTTACATGAACTTGACAACTGCTCATTGTGGCAGGTTCTACCTGGGGGACTTGGGCAGATATAGAAAATCACTGCAGCACCACAAAGCCTAGCTTTCCAGTGCTGTTGAATGATGTATTCGTTCACATGGTGACCATAATTAGTAGTCTACAGTCACATAATAATATAACTGATCTTGCCTCAATCCTCCATCTGCTCCAAAGCACAATAGTTGGCAACTGGTATAATCCCAACAGGTTATGGGCCCTGAGCCTATTCTCATCAACTTTATGATTTAACTATTTGTTATCAACAATTTTTCCGCACTATCTGCACTCAGTACAAATCTGCTCAATCTGAAACATCCTCTACTGCTCGTCTTTGGGATATCCAATCTATTGGCCAACAAATCTCCATTAACTCTTCTATATTTCTATGATGCCTAGTACCGGCACCACTCCTACAACACCTCTCAACATCCCTACAATTCCATTGATCAAAACTAATGAGGGCACTATCACTAAGGTTACTGGTGATGGATTGACAGGCCCCAACTGGGTTACCTGGCAAGTCCGAATGATGTCCCTCCTTGCGCTATGCAAGGTTGAACCCTACGTTCACAGTGAAGTCCAACAACCAAATCAGGAAGAAGATCTGGTCAGTCATGACAACCTCTAGATCAAATGTAGCCTGGAAGAATCTCAAGGCCATTTTCGAGGACAAGGGCCAGGAAACTGCAGTTGTGATCATCCACAATCTCTGGCATACTACTGCCAAAGAAGGGATGACATCAGTGAACACCTCACTACCCTCAAGAAATACTGGGAGTGACTTAACTTGGTAAACAACAGCAGCTTCAAGATCCTGGAAGTCCAATTCAAGATCACTATCATCTCCTCCTTACCACCATCCTTGGACACCTTTACTCAGCCATACATAGGTATTGGCAAGGGCAATAACACTGACCCTAAATTACAGGTTACATCCCAGGAACTTATCAGGGTACTCAAGGAGGAATACATTCAACACCAGCAATGATCCAGGAAACTCAAGAAGCCAGAGACTGTCCACCAAGTGTATGCCCCCAAGGCACCTCCTGGTAGTCATCTCAAGGATGCAGAGAGCTGCCACAACTGTGGTAAGCAGAACCACTCAACTAAAGATTGCAGGTACCTTGGTCAAAGCAAGTGTGGTGTCTGCAATTGGTTCAGTCACAAGACTGAAGACTGCTGCTGGGCAAAGGAGCTGAAGCAGAAAGGGGAAATGAGAGATGAGAAGAGTGATAGAAAAGGGAAAAGACCTATGAAGAAGCCAAGGAGAGAAGAGATGAATCAGGGAGAGGAAATCGAGGAAGAGAATGATGATGAACATATCATATTTGCTCTCAATGAACCCTCGGAAATTATCTTTGACAATGATAAGACCACCTCATGTCTAGCACTCGGAAAACATCCTATAGTTTTCGCATTCTGCATACGAACATCTACAAACAGTTCTATCAACTTCGAACACATTTTCGAGCTATATAGACCGATATCGAGCCATTTGAACACCTTTGCACTCAACATCAAACATTTGCAGGAGTACACACACATTGTATGACCACTATCCATCATCGATCAACAAATATCAACTGTGTTCTGAATGTTCAATTGAGCTTGAACAAATATATCAACATCTTGAACTGTTCAAACTATTTAGAATGAGCTTGAACTTCAATGATCTTCTTCAAACCTCTTCAAACCCCTTTGGGATATCTTTCTCACATCTATAGCATCTATCCGAACAATCTATGAACATCTGTGAACATCCCAAACATTGTTGATTGATCTCAAACAACTTTGAACGACCTCGAAAATCTTCGAACATACTTCGAACATACTTCATGCACCTCAGCAGCCATTATGTCATCATCAGACACTCGTACCACACCCCCGCACCTCGCGACATCATTTGACAAGCCTATCACATGGAGACCAAGAGATAAGATCGCTATTTGAAGGACATGAGAAGTATTTTCAGATATTTCAAACTCCTCAAAGGGAACACAAGTATGTACCTTTTGATTTCACTTTGTTTACCTCCTTTTCACATCAATTCATCATTTACCCATAGTTATTAGCCCATTTTGATCATTACAGCCTGCCTCATGTTCAACACATGGACACTTTCCTTTTTAGGACTACTTTTCATATGTCATATATACTTTGTATTATGTACTGTTTCTGAGAGAATCCCATCATGTTATCGTCCCAGTAGTCTGATTCAAGAGGCTGTACTCTTGAGTCCAAGTATTTCATTCTAGTTCAAAGTTTTGCGATATTATCACAAACTTCCTCAATATTTTATCGAACCTCCATATCGAGCCCCTTGTCCCTTGCTTATTCCTTGATATTATCGTATTCCCCTCGCTTTTGATCCCATCGCCATCCTCCAATCATCTCTCCTCTCATCAATCCCATTTCTGTAGCCTGATCAAGCTCAATATTTGATCGATCTCATGATATTTCATTGAACACCACTTGTCATTCCTTGCATTTCCCTCCCTATCGGGTCCCCCAACCTTGACCTAGGTCCCGAAGTACAGTACCACCTTGCTACCTTCCTCTAACCTGTGTTATACCATACAAAGCCTTTTGTAGGGTTTTCCTGTTTGAGTATTATCAACGATTCAGAAGAAGGCTAATTTTTTAGATTTAATGAACTTGATGTAAATGATTCCAGTGAATCTAATCCCCACCTTCTCTATTATGACTGGCTCACAGACAGTGCAATGACCTTGCACGTCAATAACAGATGTGAAGCCTTTATGACATTATACCCACTAACTGATACAGTAGTATCAGGAGTTGGAAATGCAAAAAATAAGGCTGAAGGACAAGGTACAGTTGAACTGATATCATCATGCAACAGTCATGATTTTTATTCTTCAACTTGAAGACATCCTCTACATCCCTACAAACCGAAACAACCTTATTGCATTGGGTAAGTGGGATAAAGCTGGGGGACAATATATAGGAGGAGGGGGAGCACTTACTCTCATCACAAAAGATGGAACTTCGGTAGCATGAGGCACCAAAATAGAGAATAATCTCTACAAAATGAAGGTCACTGTTCATAAACTGAATGCTCCAATCCCTAGCACTACAACAGCCACTCCTCAATGCTTTGTAGCTCATGAACCAGTGCAGAGCTGGGAAACATGGCACAAGCGATTTGGCCATATAGGCTACAGCAGATTAAAACATTTGCTAGATAAAAACAGTAATTTACCCTCCCCCTGGTGTTCTGCACAGATCCACATTATTCCATGCAGATCCATATTATTCTGTGCAGAATCTGTGTTATTCCACATCATTCTGCATGGATTCCACATGGCACAATCTTTCACTTGCTTGCATAGAACCCTAACATCAACAGATCACAGAACTCCTCTTCTGACCCATCACTGTCACTATCATCACTGTCACTATCATCACTGTCACTATCATAACTGTCACCATCAGAACTCCTCTTTTGACTACTAGACTTCTGCCTCTCAATCACTTTTTGGGTATGATAAAATAGCATTGCATGCAAGAACCAGTCAAAATTCCCCTGTGTCATTTTTCGCAACATTTATTCAAAACCCCCAAGCCAAGCATTTAATTGCTCACATGCCTGTGTATTAAAAGCATGCTTGTAATATGGGTTTCCATCCTTGTCATGAACAACTATAACCAGATTTGGTGCAGATCCATCCAGTGGTGCTGGATTACACCACTTTTTGCATACATAAGTAATCATCAATTGAATGGGTGGTATAGTGATAGGTGTCAACAACCAATCGACTTGTTTTTTTCTAAGTTTCCCAACTCCCATTGGTAATACTTGTATGCATCACAAGACAAGCTTTATCAATGCAAATATAGGCTGGCTGAGATTTTTTCTGTTGGATATACTGATGCCAAAAATTCCAAAATATTTGTTGGTGATTCAGCCCTAGCAAATTTTGCCCAAGCAATGACCACACCACATGGTGCACAGATAGTTTCAGTACAATAAAATCTGTTTGGTGTGAAGTAATTTGATTTCCTTTGTACTTCAGGCATGGGTTCATCATGAGGCTGTGTATTAGATTGTGCTGCAGGCTCCCAGGGCAATCTTTCACCTGGTCTTCGCAACATTCTTTGAAATCCAGACAGCCATTGGTTATTGTGATTGCTTCGATATCTTCTCCAATCAGCTTCATGTTCAGTGCATGCTTGTGTCCCAGTAACTTTCAGATTTGCACAGTCTTTCACACAGCACTTTGCACCATGCTGCTGTTCATGAAAGGCACAAAATACACCTCCATGTGCATTTGCAAGCGCTGAGGTACAATTTTCAAAAGTGCAATGCTAAAAGCTTTGTAAACAACAGCCCACATAAAAAGATTGTTGACATACTGTGATGAAATTTTGCTTACAGCTGGTACAATGGGTGTTAGCCCAGTTTGGTGATAACTGATAAGTACTACAAAGTATGTACATAGAATATATATACTTGCTAAATGGGGCTATGCCACACAGCAAGGGGAAGTGAGCGGTGGTGTTCCGAATAGTGGATGTGCATGATCACACAGAAATCCAACACTCCCCCATGATTGGCATATCCAAAAAGGAAAAAAAAAGTCTGTATCCATATTGCTCCCCCATTTCCCATATCCTGCACAAGGTTGCAGCAAACAATGCAAGGCCACTCCAGGGCACTCTGCTGGATCAACAAATGATGCCTCTTCTGACTAACCATGTGGCTCTCTGTGGCACTCAGGATCCTCTTGTAATGGGGGTGTCGCAACTCTCCTAAAATGCAAAATCATCCCCACTACTCCGGGTGGCTGGCTTGTCCTTTGTCAGCACATCCCAGCAGCCTGCCCACCTTAACACCATGCTGATCGCAAATTTCCAATCATGGTAGTTGTTCCCATCAAGTTTAGGGATGTTACCGAGAAGTGAGTTGGCATTTGACATGATCCAAAAATAAATTGATCAAATGAGGTGATAAGAAAGCAAAAGAGTGACAGCACGAAATGAGCAACAATTTTGTACCAAGCATGGATTGGTTATGATGAAATTTTTGCTTACAGCTGGTACAACAGGTGTTAGCCTGGTTTGGTGATAACTGATAAGTACTACAAAGTATGTACATAGAATATATATATACTTGCTAAATGGGGCTATGCCACACAGCAAGGGGCAGTGAGTGGTGGTGTTCCGAATAGTGGATGTGCGCGATCACACAGAATCCAACATACTGTAGAACTCATGACAATACCATCTATAACACACATGGTTACCATTGCTTTATCCACATTCATACCAGAATCAGAATCAGATTCATTCATCTCTTGGGCATTTTCCACCACTTGAGTAGCACCAATAAGAGTATCTGCAGTCACCTTATACTCATGTGTACATTCTGAACAGCTATGTTGTTTGCAGCTGCGATATGTCCATTATTTCCCAACACAGCAAAAGCTTCTTTTGTAACTTCATCAATTGCAAGTGCATCTTGAAGTACAAGTTCATAATTTGAAGCAGTTGCAATTGAGCATAAAGACTCCTGTACAAATGCTTGCCAAATTTGACGACGAGTCAGAGACTTGAAATGTTGAGACTGATGGATAGAAAATGTATCATTCCAAAAGTCGGTATATGCAGCAGCTGATGTGTGGAAGCTATACATTCCATTGACAACACCATTTGCAAACAACCAATCCACCCAAAACTCCTGCCCACACAGGTACTTTGCAGAATTCAAATAGACCCTGCTGAATTTCTTTTGTTCTCTGTTCTCCACTGCTCTTTCATGATCTGCAAAGTAATTTGTCTCGCATTTAGGACATTTACCAGTCAGGACACACACATCTTTATACATCACAAACTCTTTTATAAGTGTTACATGGGGAACATCTCGTGTTTGTGTGAGCTGGAGTAGTAACCATGAATTGCAGGCCTCAGTTTCACATTCGGTTGTAATGGGACATATGACATGTACTGGTTGAATTGTTTTATGGGATACAGCCTTCAGATTTTCTTGAAATTTGCCATTGGAGTCGTTAGAGTGTAGACCAAGCAGCTTTGCAAGAGAATCAAGTTGGAGACTGAAAGCAGTGATTATCTTCTCTTCATCAGCACTTTTATCCACCTGTTTCAGTTTTAAAGGTTTTGCTTGATTTACATCAATATTTTCCTTCAAGGCATGAGCAAGGGATTTTATCCATCCAGAAGCCAAAGTTCGGTGCTCTCCTGGATTTTGAACATATTGCTGTCTTGCATGCAAATTCAACAAATCGGTATTTTCTGTCAATGAAAACAGAATAACCAGAACTGTAGACAAGGTAATTGTGGAGCTGAATTGCTGCTTGACAAATTCATTGAATGCCTTGAAGGTGATGTTTGGAAATGGACTCTGGAGCTGCCTTGACCACTGGCAATATTGCCAGAACCACAATCCGCACCCAAAGTCCCAGGGTTTGGTCAATCCAATAGTAAGGTTGGCACCAATTTTCCCAAGTGCAGCTTGAATCTTGATGAACACCAGAATCACAAATAAAATCCCAGTACTGGCAATCGTGATTGATAAATCATATTCATAGTTCTTAAACCATATACTTACTTCATCTTCCTGAAACTTCCCTTTTTCTCCTTTTTCTCCTTTTTCTCCTTCTTTTTGTCCTTCTTAGACTCCTTATCGTTCTTATCCCCCCTTTTTTCCCCTTTCCCCCCTTTTCTTCAATCCATTCTCCTCAATCTCCAAAGTTCCACCATTATCCAGCCAAATCTCCAAGTCCTTGTAACCATAGATTCCCTTTTCAACTCCCCACACCTCAACATCAGAATCCTGCTCCCCAGCCATTCAACCATATCTGGATACTCTACCACCTTCGAGAATAGGTGCTTGTAATGAGAGTGAAAAACAACTTTGATATGAAAATCTCAACAAGCTCCATTTTGTTAGGCTTCTTCCCCATCCAAGACTTATTCACATCCATTTCATCCAGTGTCTGGCATGCCATGAGATATGCACAATACTTTTGATATGCCACCCGAAGAGAAATATCTCCAGGGCCCACCAAGTGAGCTGGAACACCCAAAAGAGTTGCAAGCTCCATTCAAAATGGAGAAATAGAGCAAGGTTGAGAATATGGAGGAGGCTCAGACATAGTTGAAGCAGATTGAGCCTGAACAGAAGACATGATGGAAGGATTTTACATCGAAGCCTGTCCCATATCAGTCTATCAAATACCAATATGAGTTTATGACCATCCCATATAAATAGATAAATAAAGCTTACAATAAGAAGCCTCAATACCAATGTATTACTTTGGGCAGTCCACTCAAGGTCATCCTTGTCAGTTACAGCTACAGTATATGGCCCTTTAATGGCCCACATGTCATCCTCATAAACAAAAATTGATTGATTACATTCTAAAAAGAAGTGAGAACCAACCAATTTTATTCTATGTCACACTTACGAGACAGGATCGGATATCATGTTGTGAGTTTCTGGAGAATTGGTGCGAGATGCCTTGTAACTTCATGCTTGAGGGACATGAAAGGAGTGGTTTGACTTGGAACACCATGATCTTTGTAAATCAAAACCTTCCCCATGATGGGGCCATCTTGATCTTCGGTGGGGGTTGTATTAGCAAAGTTGAAAACATTACCCAATGCTCGACCACAGAGGATACCTCCAGTGGTTTGTGAGGCACCCCACAACATGTGGGATGGACTGCATGGGGGGCTTGCCATCTTAATGTCTACAAGATCATTCAGAGATATAAATAAATAAATAAAGTTATTGCTTACCTTTGTTGTTCATCACTTCAGCAGTCTCCATTCCAGGGGCATTATTCATCCCCCCAGGGGTTGCAGTGGGCTGCGGGAGGGTGATGGAGGCATTGTTCACCATTCCTGGAATTGCAACAGACAGGGGGAGGGTGGTGAGGCCATCATTCCCAGTTCTGGGGGTCTTGGCAGGCTGGAGGGTGGTGGGGCCATCATTCCCCACTTGGGGGGTCGCAGCAGGCTGGGTGAGGGTGGTAGGGGTGTCATTCCCTGTTTGAGTGGGTCCTCCAGGCTGTGGGTGGGAGGTAGGGGCATCATTGGCTGTTTGATGGGTGTCCTTGGCTGATCTGAGGGGGGTGGGGGTGTCATTCACCACTCCCAGAGAGGCGTTGACCCCTCCATGGGGGCCAGAGGGCTGGGAGACAGGGAACAGCGTGGTTTTCTAGAGTGGGGTCATTTGGGGACCGGTTCATTGTCACTGGAGTCATTGTCACTGCTGGGGAAAGTGGGGATGGGGGTGGGGTCCTGTGTTGTCCGTTTTCTGGAATGGGGCTGTTTGGGGGCCGGTTCATTGTCGCTGGAGTCGTCATTGTCGCTGTTGTTGGTCTCATCTTCACTGCTGCTGCTGCTGTTGGTGGTCGTTTCATCATTGTCATTGTCACTAGTCATATTGTTCTTCACCTTGGGGGCTCATCCTATGTGGGTCGTGGTTGGGAGGGTCGTGGGACTGGGATTGGGGGTGGTGGCTGTGCATAGGCACCTTGGGGGGGCAACAGAGATGCCACTGGCCTTGAGGCTGGCCTCTGTCCTGTAATACATAGAGTTGAATCTGAAAAAAGTAAATGAGAATGAAAAAAACTTACCTGGTAAGATGCAAGGGGTCAGGGGCCCCCGCATCCTCCAGTGCACGCATAGCCGATGTTTTTTTCCTGTGGTAGGTGGTGAGCGACCAACCCAGAGGGAGGGAGGGGCCTACCTGGAGGGGCCTTTGCCCCCTTTACCCTTTCCTTTCCCTTTCCTTTTCCTTTGCCCCTTCCCTTCATCTTCACTCGGCTTGTTGGCCTTCTTTTTCTTGGTTTTGTTGGCTACTGGGTTGATGGTTGAGGCTTTGCATTTGTGGGTCGCACGAGAGGTCGAGGATGCCAAGGGAGGGGCGATCCAGCCCTGTGACAGCTGCTACAGGTGGTGGAGGCCGATGACCATGTGTTTGTCGGCATTGTTGGGTTGGATGGTGGTGGATGGTTGTCATGTCAGTTGGATGTTGGTTGGATGTCAGTTGTTGCATGTATTGATGTTGACATGGCATGACCTTACACCAGGCTTTTAGTTATGGTAATAAATGTCACATATAGAAATTACCTTGTAGTGTAGTGGTCTGGAGTGTTGACAAATAATTGTGCTGGATTCTGGGGGTTTGATTCTCTGTGGGGGCGAAATCTTGCAGCACGTGACTAAAATGTTCAGCAGTCATAATCAGTCTGCACCTGGACCATACAGACAAAAAACAGTCTGCCTCTGTGCAAAGATTAATTAGCATGGAACAGCCCTAGTAAATTCCATGGATCCGTGTGAAAAGGATCCAGATTCTGCATCATTCTGTGCAGATCTGTGTGGATCTGCACGGAATGGTGAAGCCACAATACACCGAAAAAATGGTGTCCTGGGATCAGCAGATTTTGCGGAATTCTGCAGAATCTGTGCCATTCTGCAGAATCCATGCCATTCCATGTGGATCTGCACAGAATACTGGGGGGAGAGTAAAGACCTCAATAAAAATCTAGTAGAGGGTTTCAACACAGACACATGTATGCCCAAACCAGACTGTATCCCCTGTCCCAAAGCCAAGCAATTTGAGGAGCAATTCCCTCAATACTCCAACCATAAAACTGAACCTGGAGATCTTACTCATATTGATTTATGGGGTAAGTACAACACTGCTTCTATTAATGGAAATCACTACTATATCCTTTTCATTGATGACTCTGAGCAGTACAACACTATAGAATTTCTGAAGAAGAAGTGTGATGCTGTACAAAAGGTAAAAGACTACCTTGCATACCTTATCTCCTACAACAAGAAGCCCAAGGCAATACGTATCGACCAGGGTAAAGAATTTGTTAACAAGAACCTGATGGCATGGTGTCATGAACAGGGAATTGAAATTCAAATGATGGCACTTTACTCACCTTCACAAAAAGGTGTAGCCAAACAAATGAACAGTACACTCGTCAAACTTGCTCAGGCTATGATGCGAAAATCCGATGTACCTGAATTTTTATGGGAATATTTGATAAGCCACTCTTTATATCTTTGAAATCAAGCATATACCAAAAGCCTAAAGAGGCATACACCATATGAGAAATGGTTTAAAATCAAACTGAATGTATCTCATCTCTGAGAATTTGGAACTGAGGTTTGGGTCCTCTTACAAGGCCAAAAGAAGCCTAGAGAAATGGAACCTAAATCCAGATGGCAATGATTTATGGGCTATGATGATGGCTCAAGATCTATTAAATATTATAACATGGAAACCCACAAAGTTCTTACCTCTCAAAATTTTCGCTATTTATCCCTCACACATGATGAATCCCTTCCAGAGCCTATTGAGGTACTACCCGATGCACTGCATGAGGAATAGTCTGAGGGGAGCATGACACTGACATCAGGAAATAATGGTGATAGCTCAAAAAGGAAGCGAGACAAGGAGGAAGAACCACAAGAACCAAGATGAACTCAAGGTATATGTGTTGACTACAGATATCTTCATAATCCCTTTCCTGATGAAGATGATGATGCTAATGAAGTCACTTTCACATCAGATGAACAACTATTTGCCATTATAGCCAGTGATGAACATACCAGCTTGAAAGACACGAGGAATTCTCCTGATTGGCCGGAATGGGAAAAGGCAATTCAAAGTGAGCTAGCCCAACTCCACCAAATGGGGACTTGGAGATTAGTTGAGAAACCACCTAACACCGTTCTGATAGCCAACAAATGGACTTTTCTCAAAAAGCGGAACAAGGCTGGGGAAGTAGTCAAATTCAAGGCAAGACTAGTGGCAAAGGGATGTGCGCAGAGACCTGGTGTTACGAATCTCACAGGCAGCAGACAGACCAGACCGCTTATTTTTCCTTTCTTATCTCTCTTCTTCATTATTCATCCTTGCTTATCATTCCAATGGACTATCACCCTATTGCTCCCTCTGATTCCTACCCTCTTCTTGCTGACCATTCCCCTATTACTTCCTTGACATCTATCCTCTATTGTTTCCTTCTTCTGATTTCCACCTATTTCGCCCATTGGTAGATAAGAACTGTTCTTCTTGTATATAAACTATAATACTTGGATGTCTTGCTCCTCAGCTTGACCTGAGCAATCAACATTCTCAACTCTACAAGTACGACCACCCTCAACCACTCAAAAAGCCTCTGAGTCAGTAAGACAGACTACATTACTGAGAAGGCCTGCGGTAACAGATAGAACCACTAACCGTTGATCAACTATATCAACAGGAGTGCTTGTACTTGAGTTGAGGCTATTGTCTTAACACCTGGACATGACTATGTTGAGACCTTCTCACCTGTTGTCCAAATGGATACTATTCAAGCAATATTGGCATTAGTTCCAATCAAAGGCTTGAAGATCCAACAAATGGACAAATAGGGGGCTTACCTCAATGGATATTGAAGGAAAAGGTTTATATGTGCCAACCTGAAGGGTACAAAGATGATACAGGTCGAATCTGTGAACTTATCAAGACACTATATGGTCTAAAGCAGTTGGGCCATGAATGGAATGTATAGTTAGATGAGAAGCTGAAAAGGTTTGGTTTCCAATGCTTACACTCTGATCCATGTGTCTACATCAAGTGTGATGGTAATGATGTGGTGATTATCATGGTTTGGGTTGACAACCTTCTCCTATTTGCATCATCCAACAAGCTAATGGAGCAAACAAAATCAGATTTACATACTCAATGGGAAGTTACAGATCTTGGGGAACCTATCAAGATCATAGGTGTCGAAATAATCCAGACCAATGACTCCATCACCATATCTCAGAAAGTCTACATTGAATCCATCCTTGAACGCGAGGGCCTTAGTGGAATGAATAGCATAGGGACACCACTTAATCCCAATATCAAACCTGTGCCTAATCCCAATGGCAACGAAGGAAACTGTAGCAACTCTTTTGCAAGATTTCTCAGAGAATTACAATACCTTGCCAATAGCACATGACCTGACATAACATTTGCCGTGAATATACTGGCTTTGTACACTGCTAATCCAAGCCTACAACATACTATGGCCTTGAAGCGAATACTATGGTACTTAGCCATAGTGCTTGAAAGTCCGGTTCGGTCCCGGTTTTTTGACCTTATGTCAACGAACCGGGACCAAAAC
>QLOK01041950.1:0-10124 GCA_003313805.1 Tricholoma flavovirens
CTATTTTACAGACTGATCTATACAAATATGCAAAACATTGTAACAGTTTTGTAAGCTACTGTAGCTATGGATGACCCCACCCTCCACATTGGTGCCTGTGGGCATCAAGAATCTGTTCAGCAGGGAGATGAAGTGCAATGTGATGCAGTGCCTTTGTGGAGCAGGGTTGCATGTAGGGAATGTCATGGGTTTGTAAATCTGTGTGGGTAGATGCCACAGTTGCATACAGGTACAGGTACGGGTTGGGGTTTAGTAACCCTCTCCCAGCCCACACCTGTGATGCAGGCATGGCAGGTTTTGTACATGAATGCTACTTGCTCAATGGGTATTCAGCATTGCCCATCAAATATTGGGTGGCAACACAGATGGCAGACCTTCCTACTGTACAGTACCTGTAGCATTGATTCACAAAAAAAAAGATTTGCATTGAAAAAACATATCCCCTATGCCGACAGATTCTCCTGAGGCCTCTGGCCCTCATAAATGTAAACTTTCAATGAAGGTGACTACTAATGGTGACCCTGAGGTGGAATGAAAGAGGAAGAAATTAGAAGCAAAGAAACAGAGTATGAAACCAGCACCTACCCAAGAACACCCTTCAACTCAGGCCCCCACGAAAACGAAGACTATGATGAAGGCAGCTGCCAAACCAGCCCCACGACCACAACACCCCTCTGTCAAGATCGAGGAGATTAAGGATGCATCAGATTTCCACACCTCTGTCCCACCTTGCAATCCATGACACATCCTGGAGGCCACTGATGGGAGTGATGATGATGTCAACACCCCAGCACCACCTTGGAAATCCACCAAGAAACCTGTCATTACAAAACGGTGCCCCTCTGTTGAGATCGAAGAGGTTTTTGATGATGAGTCAGATCACCACACCTCCGTCCCACCTCGCAATCCATGACACATCCTGGAGGCCACTGATGGGAGTGATGATGACAAGGAAGATCCTGTCCCTGATGGAAACGAGGAGGGTGAGGTGCCTGAAGAAAGTGATGAGGCTTAATTGGGTTCATAGCTTGATCACTGCATCATGTACTGAAGGGTGACCATTAGTATGATAGAATGACGGTCTAAGAAATGGACTTCACCTATCTATGTCTTTTCAGGACATTGCCTCACATTGACTATGTGGATGGCCATCATGCTCACATATTTGAATGTGCCACTGGGAAGTGTCAAGGTAAGAATGGGAGGGATGTTTGTTGATATTTGGACAAGGGCAATGTGAAGCCAACAAGTGGTCTGTGTTGTCATGTGATGAAATGTTGGGGTGCTGAAATGGTGAAGTCAGCAGATGGTACCAAGAATTTAGAGGCTGCACATGCAATCTTGCTGAAGACAAAGTTGTGTGATGGGATGATTATGGCTGAGTTTGAACGTATCAGGAGAGGCAAGGTCACCTATTCACACCGTCAGCATACTTCAACAGAAGCAAGGTAAGAAACATACCTTTAAACAACCTTTTTCCACCTGACTTCCTGTGCCATTCGTAGGGCTGAAATTGTCCGTTGGGTGTCAGAGAATACATGACTGTTCAAAATTGTAAATGATCGTGGCTTCCACAGCCTTATGAAGACCAGGAGGCTGGAATACCACATTCTCTCTGCTGAAACTATCTCCCATGATGTATGGAACATGTTTGTTAACATCCAAAGACGCATCACAAAGATCTTACAAGTCAGTACCATGATATACATATTCCTCATTGTAAACTCACCTTCAAGGCTTCAACCACTGCAGGAACACATAGGGGCACTGAACATCGCAACTGACACATGGACATCCCCAAACCACAAGGCATATGTGGCGGTTATGGTCCATTTCGAAAATGAAGGGGTGCCCATGGGAATGCTTCTTGACATTGTGGAACTTGCACACTCGCATTATGGCTTCAATTTGGCAGCTGCATTTGTGAAGATCCTTGAAGATTTCAGGATTAGCAACAAGGTGAGCAAGTTATCATGTGGAGAGGGTGTGATTAACTCACTGGATACATGTAGATTCTCTCAGTTACCTGCAACAATGCATTGAACGATGACACAATGATTGAAGAACTCGCCAATTTACTTTATGACTTTCCAGGGCCCGCAAACCAAACTTGGTGCTTCTTGCATATATTGAACCTTGTGGTGAAGAGCATCATTTGACAATTCAACTTACTCAAATCCAAGAAAACATCAGATGTTGGGGATGAGGACCATCCTATGCTGCATGCAGCCATGATGGAGCTTTTGAAGCTCACTGGCAACATTGACCTGGAAGAAGTAATGATGCTGGCAATGTGGAGGGGTGGATAGATGAACACGATGAGATGACAGAAGCTGAGTTGAGCTGGCGATAAGTGTTCAACCTGTCAGGTTGTTGTTGACCAAGGTAAGAAACCAATTACATAATATTTCATTATCTAATTCTCCTTTCAGCTGCAAAAGATTGCATTCGCTATGAAAAACTTGACAACTATTATCTTACCACAATTGTTTTTGATCCTCAACAATCTTGCACTTGTTGAGCGTATGATGCCCCATGGTGTAACGACTCACTGGAATTCGACATTTGACATGCTCGACTTTGCCATTGAGCATATCGCAGCAATCAACATCATCACAGGGGATCATGATATGAAGTTGAGGCAGTATGAGCTCAGCGAAGATGACTGGAAGGTTGCCTGCCAGCTTTGGGATGTTCTCAAGGTGTGATGTCATTCTCAATTTCTATCTGCCCTACTCACTTGTTATATAGATATTCAAGGACACAACTTCATTCTTTTCCTGAGGGACACCCAGCATTGCCACTGTCATCCCCACCATGGATCACATCAACGAACACCTTGCCATGGCTGCCATCGACAACAAATACCCTCTTGCAATCAAGGCTGCCCTTGCAATTGGCAAAAAAACTCTTAACTGGTACTATGACAAACCAGATCACTCTGAGGTATTCAGGATTGCAATGGGTATGACCTTCTTATGGTTTAATGTTGTTTCTCATCTATTGCTAGTATTGCACCCTCATCACAAGCTCCGATACTTCAAGAAGGCAGGATGGCAGGATGACTGGATTGAGTGGGCGGAGGAGATTGTCCATACAGAATTCGATCTATCATACGAATCCCTGGACACAAGTTGGGTGACCTCACAGGAGACTCGACTTTCTAAAGCCAAAGTACATGTTTAAAATTGTCATCCTATATGAAAGTTTCACTGTTTACTATAGACTGCACCACCCAAGTCATCCATGAACATCTTCAATAATCTGCCCTCCCTTCAAGTGCCCAGACCAGCAGAGTTGCATAGTGAATTGGATAGATATATAGGCACTGATCCTGAGCACATCACCAATGCCCTAGCCTGGTGGTATGAGCACAAACATGTGTACCCTTGTCTTCATTGAATGGCACTAGATTACTTGTCGATCCCAGGTATGTTCTTAAATCCCAATGTCAGAAAATTTCTTAACCATCAATTTATTTTAGCAACATCGGTCAACGTTGAACGTACTTTCAGCCAAGGCCAACTTCTCCTGTCACGCATACATAACCGGCTCTCTGTTCAGTCGATGCAGGCCCTGTTATGTCTTGGTATATAGAGTGAGATGGGCTACATGAAGGACAAGGACATGAAGGCAGCCACTGTGTTACCTGAAGTGGGCTCAGATGAGGAGGAAGATGACTTGAGTGATGATTGGGATGCTATCTAGTGTACATTAGATAGCATTTTTTTATATGTTACAGTCACTTTTAATGTGAATTCACATTTTGATCCTGTATGGGTTTTGATGCCTGTGGGTCATACCCAACCCATGACCCATACCTATCAGAACCTGTACCCTTGTGTATGGGTCTGGGTTTTGATGGGTACAAGCACAGGTTGCCCTGAAAAACCCCAGGGTAGCCCATGACATTCCCTAGTCGTGTGGGGAGACAGATTCCTCTTACTACTAATACCCAAAATGATTAGTTATGTAGGCTGCTAGCAGACCTGGAAGAGGGCATAGAACAGGCATTCAATGCAATATGATTGCAATGGTGTTCAGCAAGTTTGGTGCTGAGGCATCAATCAAAAATCCAGAAATGGTGCTCCACCCATCCGAAGGTGTCATACTCTAGGTAAGTCATCCACTCCCATCCTCAAGTCATCAGGAAAATCCAAGTTTGACTTAAACCTCCTTAAAGGTCCTTAAAGTCTCCTTATTATGCTTAATGGTCAATAAGCATAATAAGGAGACTTTAAGGAACTTTAAGGAGGTTTAAGTTAAACTTGGATTTTCCTATGAATCCTCACCACCCTGTGCTAATGCAGTACATATTATCCATCTATCTGAAACAGGCCTCCTACCTCCTAGCCAACCTCTCATACAGCACCCTGACACACCAATCACAGCCTCCAAATATGTTGAGCAAGTGGGTCTGGCAGGGCCAAGATCAAGACCAAGATGGAGATCCATAAACTGAATCATGATGGTGGGGTGTATTGTGGGGTGGTGGGGGTGGGATGGGTGTGGGGACTAGAGGTGTGTTGAAGGATGATAAGTTGTGGTGGGACAGGCACAGATGATGCTTGATTGGCTTGAGTATGTGATTGGGGATGTGTAAAGTTCATAAGTTTACTGGATTTGGGATTTTGTGGTTGATATTGATGTCAAGTTGATGTTAGTCCAACAGGCAATTACATCCTTTTCATACATCAAAGTACTGTGGTCCCAGGTTATAGTGTGGTACATGTAGGACTGTAATTACAGGTCTGCATGATATATAACGAATCCATGTGATGTTTGAATTATGGTACATGGTTCCCAGCAGCCCTTTGCTGGTTGGGCACATTCCTGCTTGCCATATTGTTGTGCCCCCCCCCACTACAATAAATCCTTTTATATCAGGGGTTCTTCTGTTGATCAATCTGACATTGCCTGTTCCTAAAATATGATCAGGGAGTGCCAAGCAGTGCCCTTTGTTGCCCCCATATGCCATACAGCCCATACATTATGTATCTAAATATATTGTGGCTTCTTTCCAACTCAGATGTGTATTCCTTGTATTCCTTGTCCATTATCTGTTCCAAAAATAGACATTATGTGATCATGGTATCACTGAATGATTGAGTGTTCTTTTCTTTGTTGACAGTTCTTCCATGTTTTGTCTTCCATTGGGTGGTTCTTATGTTTGCCATAGAATATGTTTCTCTATTTTCTTTTCTTTTCATTTTTTATTTATTTAATTTTCCTTTCCCTTTTTCATGTTGAGCTTTTGTGTCATTTTCAGGTGGATTGCAGCTCTCAACTGAGCAAATCAATATGTAGGGATCAAAACATATATTTTGGTGACATGTGTTCAAGCATGCAGAACCTTTCAACTACAGTCTATGGCAGCAGAAGCATGATCATGGCCACAGCTTTGGTGCTTTCACTCTAAATTATGCATAGATGGTATTACCTGCATCAAAAACAGTTGATGGAAACTTTCAGCTTGATTCCAACATGTCTGCAATTCACTCAATCTTGCTATATAGTTTATACCATTACTTGTTCTTGGACTAATTTACATCTTTCATGAACATTATGGCACTATGTATGTCTAGTCAATGGCCACTGAGTTGCTAATGATAGCATGGCTGCAGCTAGGGGCCCAGGGGCTTGGTATGAGTACCTCAGATGTCAGTAAGTTCTTGTCTGTTTCATATGATGTTATGCTTACTCTGACACTAATTTTGTGTTGTTTGATGGTCCCAACAAGATGAGAGGCTCACATATAACTATTACTTCACCAAGCACAATTTCATTTGGCAGGGGGGCTTGGTGTGAGTGTCACAAGTTCTTGTCTGTTTCATATGGTCTTATGCTTATTCTGACTCTATTTAGATGTAGTTTGAATGTCCAAATAATACAAGAGGCTGTAACGATGTTACTTACTTACACTTATTTACTGCTCAGACTGCATCCTCAGACATGACAGATAGTGCTCTCTCTCTCTTACCATCATTACTTTCACCATCATTGATAGAGATCTCTTGCTTATAAAACCACCTCTTTTGCCTGCTTAGTCTCAGTCTGATTCTAGTGAAGTGCGTGAAGTGCTTCACTTCACCTCTCGCTGTCTCGCCCAAGCTAAGCCTTGGCTCGCTGTTTATAAGGTTGAAAGACCCTGTTGTCCAAACTGCTGACCATGCACAAGCAAGTGCTTGCCACTCCCAATGCCCAGCAGGGCCCATTGTCCCTGTCGTTACCACTGCTGATGCTGTCTGAGGAGGACACACAGTCCCCACCACCTACTGCTGTTGATGATTATACATATGCATAAACCATCTGAGACACCTAGGGTGTCCACAAACACACATACACCTACCTTCTCAATAGCAGATTCCAACTCTGAAATTCTCTCTCTTCCTGTGACTACTCTCCACTTGTACCAAATAGAAGAATGGCTGCGATTGGTTCTGCTGAATGTCTTCATTTGGAACTGAAATGTATCCCATTGCTCACTGCTGGTGTTGTGATGCCTATGGTTATGTGTCAATGGGACATGGCTTGCGTTGATTTCTTCAGAGCTAACAAGAAAATCTTGGAATGCAAACATGTGGCAGCCATCTTGCCTGGACTGAAAAATATGCATGCTTGAGACTGGGTTGCTACACATGGAGATCGCCTTTCTGAACTGGAGTTCTTTGCAGATGGCTGGGATGATGAACTCCATGCAAGGATCTGCAACTCACAACTCAAATCATCTGATTCATTTCTGAACTGGGTGAATGACATTCAACACCTTAACACTGTCCTCTGTAACACTGAGTACTACTTCTCAGATGTTGCTCTCTGCCTGCAACTTGATAGTCTCTTAGACGCTGATTTATGAACTTACTGCAAGAATTGTAATATCAATGAGGCCATGGATAAGATCACAAAAGAGACTCCTGAAAAGATGGATGAGGCTCAACTGACTTGCTGGATTACTGAAGTGCAGAAACTGGCCAAAGAATGTGCAAATGACATGAAGCACTACCTGGAGGCTGCTGAAGATCTTCAATGGATGCCAAAGAGACAGGTCCTCATGAACCCCTCATGAGGGGCTAATGCTGTTGGAGGGTACAGCCATGAGGTGGCTCCATGTCATCCACACTGACTGCTTCTACATCTGCTTCTCGTAAGCCTCCCCACTCGACTGAAAGTGAGCACACATTGCTGTTCAAGCATTAGTGCTGCCTAAAGTGTCAGCATGGTTATCAAAACCATTGTGCAATGGATTGCCCTAACAAGTTCCCAGATGGCTGCACTTATAAAGAGAAAACAGAGGAGATGCTACTTTCCCAGAAGGATCAAGGAAATGTTCCATCAGGAAGTAAACCGGTGGGAATGGTTGGTGGAAACTCAGCTCATATTGAGGAGTTGATGTATAGGTAAGCCCTCTTACCATTCCCCATCTGTGCTGGGCATGCACATTGTTGGGTCCTGCTGCTGATGACCCTGCTACAGTGAACAGTATGCTGGACTGTGGTGCACATGTTGTTAAGCACACTACTCCTGCATACTTCCAACATACACTACTACAGCATACATACTCCAAGTACATACAAGCATAGTCTATCTATAGTAGATATAGCAGAGAGTAGAGTAACAGCATGAGCATGTAGTAGAGTAGAGAAGTGGGGGATGAGTGGGATCCAGAGAGCCAGACCATAACCATATTTATAGGTTTTGGACATGGTCTGTGCACACTTCCAAAACCTATATAAAGGGCTGGATCTCTGCTACATCCCCCCAAGTCAATCAACTGTGTTTTCCTCAGTCACTGTTCATTCCTTACCTCAAACACATGTCATGCTCATCAATGATGCACTGGTCAACAACCTGAGTTTATGTCATTTTCACCTGCACAAACCACTGTCTATCTCTGTGGCACTAGGTAACACAATGTCATCTGAAAATCATCTGTATGAATATGTAAAAATTGCGCCTTATGCTCTGGACTCTAGATGGACATCTCAAACTGTGAAAGCTGTTGTTACACCAAACTTGTGTGCACCCCTGTTACTTGGACTCCCTTTCCTTTCCATAACCTGTATTGTAACTGATTTTAAAGAGCATACTGCTATTGACAAAATTGTGGCTATGATTTGTTAAACCCCCCTGGACCTAAACCTCAAAAGAAGTTGATCAACATAAAGCTCACCACAGTGGACACTAAGCAAAAGAAGAGCTTGATGCTGGTGGAGCTAATTGAGGTCTGCAAGCAGCATCTGGCTGATGAGAAGATGGTGCCTGAAGTGATAAAACCACTCAATGTGGCAGGGATGATTAGAGAGCATGTCAAGGTGCTGAGTTTTCAGGAAAAGGTGGTGAACATTGAGAAGGGATTGCTCACCAAGTTTGCTGATGTTTTCCAACCACTGCCACATGTTGAAAAAACTACCCCATAATGTAATGGCTAAAATCAAACTGAATGATGCAAAGCAAACAATCAAAACATGCACATATACTTGCCCCTGGAAATTTTGGGACATGTGGAAGACTTTGATCCAGGAACATCTGGAGGTGGGTCAGATCTGGCTGTCTTCTTCACCCCATGCATCACCAGCATTCATCATCACAAAGGCTGATCCCTCAGTACTACCAACAACTACTGACAACTGAACAAGAATACTATTGCAGATTTGCACCCACTGCCACAAATTGATGATATTTTGAATGACTGTGCAAAAGGTCAAATCTGGGGAACTATCGACATGATGAACACTTTTTTCAAACACCAATGGAGCCCTCACATATCCCCTTGATGGCTGTTTCCACCCCATTTGGTCTATTCGAAATGGTTATGCCTATGGGCTTGAAGAACATGCCTGTGATCCATCAGCGCTGGGTTACAGCTGCTCTGCATGAATTGATTGGAAAGATATGTCACATTTATTTAGATGAAATTGTGATCTGGTTGAACACACTTGAGGAGCACCACAGAAATGTATGCATCATATTGGCAGCCTTGACAGACACTGGGCTATACTGCAACTCACAGAAGACTCACCTTTTCCAACTGGAGATTGATTTCTTGGGCCAGCATGACGAATTGAGGCTGACCCTAAGAAAACAGACCATGGCCCAGTTCAGATGTGAACCTTCAGGGACATTTGGATCTGTTGGGGACAACCTTGCCGGAGGTGCCAAAAGAATTTCAATCACCATCTCCAAACCTTATTCATGTGAACGATGAGACTGATCCTCGATGGCAATCGATAACTTGCACCGACACATTCTTCACTACACTGCCGCTGCCATACAAATCTGCCTGCCTATCATTATGGATGTGCTTCCCTCTGTCACTTCCAATGAAGCCACAACAAGTGAAGCATTGAAGACTCAAGCAAAGAAGTGGTCAGAACAGGAGACTGAGGACCTCATTGAGTTCCTGTTCAAGAATCGTTCTGAAACGAACTCTCCCGGAAATTTCAAGCCTGCTGTCTGGACAGCAGCTAAGAAGTATCTTGACAGCAAGCATCCTGATTCTCCAAGGACAATTGCTGCCATCAAATCGAAGTTCACAACAGTGCATGATAAGATCATTCTGTGTCGCTTTCTCTCATGTTATTTTTCTACTAGTTTAAAGACATGTACAGGGTAGTGGAAGATTACTATGGGAGGTCAGGAATGGGTGTGATGCCTGTTCAATCAGGCATCTGGGCACAAACAGATGCAGAGCATCAGATTTACAATAATTTCGAGAAGAATTTGGGAAGGGAACGGGTGTGTTTGTTGTTTGTATTATTATCCACACATCTCTAACCTTCTTGTCACAGAAAAAGTATTGCCATCAGCTCTTGAATACGCCATTTCTGCAATATGACAAACTGCAAATGATTATGGAGAAATCTATCGTGAAAGGTCGATTTGCCCACAAGGGCACTGCCCATGCCCCTCCTGACCCTTCGATTGTTGATGATGTTGATGATGGCACTGCTGGGCATGCTGTCCCAAATTCCTCTTCATCCACAATGATATCTCCTGCTATCCAGGAACACACTCTTGTCAATGACTCCGCATCCATGGATCTTGATGATCCAGTTCTTCCATCTATGTCATCAGGCCTACCACCCCCAGAAGGCTCATCTTCTCTCTCCATCCCATCAGCCTCT
>QLOK01041955.1:3286-34249 GCA_003313805.1 Tricholoma flavovirens
AGATGCAAATTGCGAACGACCTGTACGAGATAGAACGGTTTGAAGAGTTAGTTCCTGGACTGCTCACCAATTAGTTTAATGCATTAATATATCAAGAAGACTAGTACCAGCAGCCGCCCCTTGTCCTGAAAACAAGCTGTACGCTACTCTTAGACACTCTCGTCCATTAGTTGGTTTATCGGTGCTGAGGACAGGGCTTTTCGGCCTGAGTTCATTTTTGAGAAATTCGTTGACCACTTCTTTCCAAGCCTCCTTGTCAATACTGCTTGCGATGATCATTGCGTGTGCCCACAATTTCTCATCAAGGGCATAATGGTATGCTTCGCGACGTTCACCGCGAAGCAGGAAGCCTTGAATTTTATCAAGTGATGATGGAATCAGACTAACCACAGATATAGGGATGTCTGGTTGCGTGGGAGCGCCATTGAGGGCTGGATACGGAACAGACGGTAAATCCGCGATAGAGCTTTGGGGATCGTCAGGAGTAGAGAACGTGGCCAGCGTTCCATTAACATCTTTAGATCCCTTTAGACGCGGGAGTAGGGCCACGCGGACTGCCGTGTCAAGCTGGGGACTGAACTAGAGTGAGAACACATCAGATCCAGAATTCTATCTTACTTACGTTCCCGTCAAACGTCCATCATGTTCTACCATGACCTTCAACAGTTTAATGAGAATAAGCTTGCCTTCCGCCCGCCGTTGCTCTATGCTATCCGGACTTAGATAGCGAAGGCCCAGGGCAAGTTCTTCTGCCCTTTCACCTAGGTATTTCACTACTTGTGCTTTCTTTGCTTTTGTATGAGAAGATGCTCCTGTTCGTACAAGACTTGTCAAAGATCCTGGATCAGAGAACAGAGGGCCTGGGAATACAACTGTGGACGTATCGAGGGCTGATTCGGGGATGAGCTGTCTTAGTACACGAATGTGAACGCCAGTGGAATTACGGGATGATAAGGCAACATCAAACCCAGTGTTCAGTGAAGCAGCTCCGTGGAAGCACGTCACGAATTTCCCACCAAAGCCAAAGCTGAAGACCGGAATACGTGCTGCTGTGCGCCCCAATGGGTCATTAGCCCCTAAGAGCGATGGAGAAGGTGCGTATGGTGTGTGAAACGGTGTCGCAAGTTCCTGCACTGGATGATGATCAACCATTATTGCAGAAGGATATTTTTGCGCGAGGTCTTGACCACGTTGGTAACCATAAATCCCGTAATCAGTTTCGCTTTTTTGACGTCGGGGGTGCTGGGATGGAGCGTATGGATCCTTAACACTTGTAGACATTGACGATGCCGTAGGGCCATTGGACATGGAACGATTGCGAAGCACATCAGCACGAGGAGGGGAATGGTGATTCACCGAAGTATAGGGTTTTCCTGAAGTGCTTGTCCAAGACCTTATAGAGTTGGGAGACGATGTTTGCTTTCTATAAGAATTATTGAGATATGATTCAGGAGCGTAAGGATCATAAGATTGTCCATTGGCAGCAGTAGGAATAGACGAAGGGGCTGCTTCCGCTGCTGGGTACACATCATTCAGGCCCGTTTGTCGATCCCCAAAGCCTACGGAATCCGAATGGATTTCATCGGACGTCGTGGCCTGCACACCATTTTGGCCTGAATCCAAAGTTTCAGTTTCAAAACCGTTCGGTCCCGTGGTAGGAATGTTGGCCTGAACATGTGGTATAGATGGCATAGAATGGTCATACGCCAACGGCTGGCCAGATGGAGGAGATGGAGTAGAAAGATTCCGGGGACTACTACCTCGGAAGGAAGTCACTGCCGGAGGCTGAGATGGCGAGGGTGGGTAATACAGGTCTTGGGCTTGATTGGTTGTAGGTGATATGGGCAAGGTGTAATCGGGGGTATGGGATTCTACGTTCCCCGAGGGAGCTGGGACCGAAGGGTGTACGTCAGGGACTCCACCGTAAGAGTTTACTTGTTCACGAAATCCTTCCATTGACTCTGGGTCAGCTGGGGGTCCGCCAAATGCAGAGATGACGGTATCCTTGCCAGATAAATAAGTGCCATGATTCGTATATCCCCATTCACTGGGTGGCTGCATCTCTGTCTGTTCAGGATTATTCCGTAGCGGAGGGGGCTGTGAGGACAACGGTGGAGCAAAAGGTCCTTCAAGTGTTGCAGGAGGGGGGAGTGCTTGGTACGTTGTGTATCCAGAGTGTGTCTGGCTCAAGCCTGTCCGTGAGGTTATGCCTCGTCTCGACTTTGTCACCGTCGGAAAAGGGGGATCGTAAGCATTGGAGATTTTAGGCCGATTTATTGCTTCTACAGGAGGTGGAGCTGGCGGAGGCACTGAGAGAGGAACTGGCGGCTTAGAATCGATACTCGGTTGTAAATACAAGGTCTGATATGGCGCAGAATACGAAGGTGTGTATTGAGAGCCTGTCGGCTGACAGGAAGACGTAGAATACGAGTACACTGAGTCAGAGTGGGCAGCAGGAGACTTGTAATCTTGCACAGGCTGAGCAGGCGGATAACAAGCCAAGTCCAGGGCATTGGCCGCAGTCCCAAAATTAGTTGGTTGTGCGTAAGGATCCTGTGCACTGGATGTTGCATCATTGCGCTGCGAAACTGGCTCTGTTGGATAGCGACGGCTCTGGTAAGAAAACGGTGAGGTGGTCTCGACCAATAGGACCATACCATGTTCCGAATCAGGATATGCTGATTTATTATACCATCCTTGCTGATTTCCAGTACCTGAATCTTCAGCATAGCCACCAACGGTAAAGTTGGAGTTCTCAAGCCCTTGCTGAGTGCATTCCTGAGCTGGAGGTGGTACTGCAGTAGTCTCGACGTTGATGGCGTCCGAATGCTGCGACGTCGTACTAGAAGATGCGCCGGTTACGATAAAGGGGTCGTCCTGGAAAGACTCAGATTCCCCAAGCGCTGCAAAAGGGTCTGATGCTGGCTCCTCTGGACCAAAAAGCGAAGCGGCAGCCTCTACGCCGTTCATTTGTCCAATTAAAAAAAATTCTTTAGTTATAAGTTGAGGAGCCAGAGATTCGGAAAGTCGGGTGACAAGAGTTAGACGTTGGCAATGCAAAGTAATGTTTGGTCGACTTTGGCCTCGAACACGTCACTCAAACGGACCGAACGACTCAGCAGCATCCTCAAACTTGAATTGAAACACAGGACAACTTGAAGTATGATGAGTATCAGCAATGTAATATGTGTGAGGTAAACAGACGAGCGACTAGAAACGACCAGTAAGTGTATGTGTAATAAATTGAGCTATGCACAACGGAATGTTAATATCAAGTTAATATGGATATCCAAACGCGAAGGAACATGTGTGCGACAAGTCTATAATGCGACAAATGATGGGTTGATTGCGAACTTGTAAATTATAATGGAATGTTGGATACGGAGATAATTTGCTGGGAGTAATTGCGTAGAACAGAGAAAATTATGAGCAAGGTAAGTTAAGCACTATCTGGTGGGATAACGGTCAATTGTGGGGTAGAGACACGCTGATGCGAGGGTCCAGCATAATTCCCGACTATTCGTCCGACTTCAGACCTCCATTAGCTGGCTTCTAGTAGTTATTCTGAGAAAAGCGTACTGGAACTAAGATGCTTGCTGTATGCACTCGAAAACCTCCGCATAGTTGCAAGCTGAGGCCTAACTTGGTTTATCAAGGCTTCTCGCTGCAGTCCGCTGGCTACCGATAAAGCACGCTGAAGAACATAGTCTACGCGAGAAAATCAGTGAAAACATACAGTACGCAAGTGTGGAGGCGACGATTACTGGCATATTGATCCTTCATCATCGCAATAATAGGGTTTACACCCTCCTGCCTCGGAGTCATTATTTCGTCGATGAGCATTTGACAGCTATTTGCGTCCGCGCACATAAGGGCTTTCTCAACAACATTAGATGCAAATTTGTGTCGTGCCAGATGGAGAACCTGTCCGCATAGTTTGGAGATCACAAGCGCCCTATCCTGTGGTCTGCCATGCTCGAGAACATATTGAATGACATAGTTCTGGAATGCAGAATTGAATCCAACCCCACAAAAAATCTCGAGTCCAAGACTCACCCCAAACTGGTCTTGCATTAGGTGAATAGTATACTTGTGCAACTCCTCCATCAACACCTGTGTATGGTCCACTGGAAGATGTTCGAGGCATCGCTGGAGAACACGACAGCCGTATGGGTGTGTGGACAGATCATAAACTGTTCCACGGAAAGTATTGATAAAACTCAGACGCTCCGGGGATACTCGCTCGATAAGTTTTTGGATCACCTAAAAGGTGAGGATCATCACAAGTCACTAAGACATATAGTAAGAGGAACCTACATGATTACCGTTCGAATCTCTGACACATCTTAAGACGTGCCGTTCAAGCTCTCTCACAAATACGGATTGTTGGTCAGGTAGAATATACTCTATAGCCTATCGTTGTAGAATGAGGTCAGTCACGTATATGAAAGAGAGATCAGACGAAAACATGCCTTCTGAACAACTCGACACCCATACATTTGTAGGGAGAGAGCAAGTACATGGCCTTCCATAGTATTTGCAAGAGCAGTTTTCTGCACCTGAGTTCCATGCTCGAAGAGCTTTTGAATGACCTAGCGGAACATCGTTGTGTTAATAAGATAAGATGAACAAGTGACTAACAACGCTCACATAATTACCAAATAAATCCTGAATTAGCTGTAAAGTGTTGTGTGGAACGATCTCTTCGAACACCCTCTGTCTATCCTCCGTAGTTGCGTTTTCTAACTTTTGCTGAATAAATCGCGAACCATGTTGATCCCCACTAAACTCTATAATAAAGCCAAAAATATCCTGGAGTATGTCAGACTAGCTTGAATCAGATGGCCGAGATATAAATATACCTTGAGTTCCCATTTGCGCACTTTGCTACTTCGAAACTCGTCCAGAAGAGGGCTACGAACGACGGGGGAAGGCTCGTCGATACCGCTGCGACGCGCAGATCGAGTATTATGTGGATAAACATGACCATAGTGTACTCGGGGCGCCATCACGGGAAATTGGGTATTATATTCCAGACCAGCAGTATATGTCTGGGAATGAGGCGATGATGCGGATGCCATGGGCCCATACATAACGTTCTGGGAAGGAATGTGCTGCTGAATATTATACTGACATAGAAATATCGAGTTCAGGACAGTCAAATGATACTATATTTTGTGACGAACCTGCATTTCACGCTTCGTGTCGGCGAGGGTAGCAGGAAGCTGTGAGGCGACCATAGGGGAATGGGCTGATGATGAATACATGACCGGCTGATGACTTGCATGATAGAACTGAGAGCGTGGTTGTGCAGCCGCTCCATAGTCAAAAAAAACGCCCTGCTGGGTACGATGAATGTCGGGAACATTCATATGCAACCCTTGAGGCAGAACTGGGGGATACAGGCTACCGTGAGATACACCGCCGACCCCTGGCGATGGGTACATAGTGCCATCTGTAGGCCCACGGTATGCATCATATCTATACGAGAAGTTGACATAGGGTTCGCGGCCAGTAGGAACGGTATAATAAGGATTGTACTCAGGGAATTCAGCATATGGACGGGGATGGGGCAAGGGAGGGCCACGGGGATGGAGCATGGACTGCAGACTGGCCATATGTTGATGATTCTGTTGTACACTACGGTCATCCTCGACGGCCATGCCACGAAGCGCAACGGAGATATCCTCATTCACTACAGAGGATGACTGATGACCGTACGATCCACCAGTCACAACGTTGTGGACACCGCTCTGCAAACCTGGATGAATGTTTGCTCCGAAAGGTCTGGTCGGTGGAACCGAAGCAGGAAACTTCGGGGTACTATTGTCTGCCCCGCTAGCAAGGCCACCATGTCGATGTGGCGAAAATTGTCCGCGTTTGGCCTCTAGGGCGTGGTCATCCTGGGAAGTGATACACGTCAAATATAGAAACAATAGTCTAATAAACTCGGAACGAAGAATTACCGTCCTGGGTCCTGGAAAAGTAGCCTGCGTTACAGTAATATTCCCTTGCCTCGTGTGATGTAAGTTCAAGGACGTTTGCGATTCCTATAACAAACTATCAGGCCAGCTGACGGGTACTAGTCACGTAAAAATGAACCATGTGTGATAAATCGTTCTTCGGAAGGACCGCGTTGGCTTCATCCCAAGCACCAATGGTAGATCTTGACGCTGTCCATCCGTCCCCCACAGGTCCTCGATAGTTTGAATCGCCAGTAGCAAGCTGCAAGTCGCTTGAAGCAGAGGATAATGACACATTTCGCGTCGAAGGTGTTGTAGCACCCCAGACCTATATGAGAGTGAATTACCCAAAAGGCTTCCGAACTGTACAACGACCAACCTGCCATCCCGAGCTGCGAGCCTGGTTGTTGGAATGGGACATGCCAACGCCGTATATATTGACGGCGGCAACGGCAGGATTCAAGCTGCTCCGCGATTGTCGCTGTCGAACTATATAAACGAATATCGGATGAGAGAAAAACATGTATGGCGCACGCTGCTAGGAGAGCCAGATGGCGAGGGAGCTGCGGAATGCGTTGAAGACCCAGACGGTTTTCGGGAAGAGGGACCAGACATAAGAAGCAGATTATACGCTAAGTAAGAAAATGGACATATTAGAAAGCGAGGTAAACCTCTAAAGAGGGCAAGAGACGCACGAATTATGCAAAATATAAGTGACAGCTAAAGCTATAGAGGAAAAGAACTTGAGACAAAGGACTAACGAAAGAAAGGAAAAGCAAATGAGTGGGGTTTGAATAAAAGAGCGGAGGTTGTGGGCGAAAGTTGACCCTTAGACGGACACCGACGGAGATTGAGTAGGCATTCAGACAGAGGAGAACCAACTTGGTGAGGAACGCGGAATTAAATCACTGATAATATCTCCAATAAAACATTTCCGTTGTTTCATCGCTACCAAATGGGCTTAGCGCAATTCCAAATTAGGACCTTGTTAGGTCCCCGCCTTGCTCGAATGACGTAAATCAACTTCCGTTTCTCACATATATAATCTGTATTTTTTTAAAAAAATACCAATTTCATTGAATCTACTCACTAACAATCAGTCAAAACTAGAAAGCATACATAGATCAAAGAATTTCATTCAACGAGAATTAAAAAACCACGAGGCACGTTTCGCTGTAATCCAATATTTATCATTTTATAGACTAATTACCGCCGAGATGAAGACTCACCAGATCTGACCACAAAACAAAAAAAAAAAAAAAATTCAGATATCAGATTCAGGGGACAGGAGAAAACACAGTACATACCCTGCATCTTCATTCTGTAATCTACTCAGGGGGCTTGCACTCGATCCACCAGCAATCGGCGTTGGCGGTGAAGCAGATGCAGAAGCTCCACCCCCTCCTCTCAACGGCTTTGCAATCCGACCAAAGTTGAGTGATGAAGACGTCGTGGTTTTTTGAGCTATCCAACTGTTAGACATCGACGCATCAAGTGTGTCAAGCCGAGCTGTGCCCACCTCGAGCCTGATCCAATCGCTCCTTGACAGCCTGCAGTTGAGCCTCGAACTTCTGGTTCTGTATTGATAACCGGCGGTCAGCGTCCTGGAGCAACGCTTCCAGATTCTGTATCCTCTCGTTGCGCGCAAGTAATTTGCGCTCAGCGATTCCCGCCTCCTTCTTTAGAGTAGAGTTCTGATCCACAAGCTGTCCAATAAAACATATCAGCACTGCGGGTAAACGGGGTTTGGCAGCGTTACCTGTTTCTGAACCAATGTCAACTGTTCCAGGTTGCGTTCCAAGAACGCCATTTTCTTCTGTTGAGCTTTGCTGTTGCTATTACGAATCACATTGTTGTACTGCTCTTTGATTTCATCCAGCTGAATTTCCAACTCCACGACCTAATACAGTATCAGAGTCGAACGAACATTTAGAATACATGTATTCCTTCCTACCTTCTCGCAGCGGTTTTGCAAATCGCGCATAAGAGACTTCTTGACGCCGTCAAACTCCGCAAGTTGTACATTGATGGCCTTCCGCGTCCGCTCAAGATCCTGCGCGCTTTCTGCCAGGTTCTTACCCCCTTCGATACCAGCGGAAGTCACGGCGAAAGCACGCTATGTGGCAACACGGGCATCTTAAGTCAAACAAACATTTGAATGAATGGGATCCTCATTACCTTGAGTTCCTCGTTGACACTCTTCAAGCTCTCGATCGAAGCATTTAGGCTACGTATTTCGTTCGCTTTCATCTCAAGTTGTTGTTTGAGATCGTAAGCTTCACTCAGATGCGCATCTCGCTTGGCGGCGTACTGAGCCTCGAGTTTTGTCTGGAGAAATAGCTGTGAGAAAGTCATCTATTTTCGATCAAACCAAAGAACTTCAGACCTTGAGGTCTGTCATCGATTCGGCTAAGTCGGCATCGCTGGTCTCTTCTTCATGGATGGTCTTTTCTATCTCGCAACATGGTTGTGAGTGATCCGCGATCACCTTCTGATCAACCAAACACTCTCACCTAAGAGTTCCTCATACTCAGTCTCCAGCGCCGACACCCTTGCCTCCAATTCATCACGCCTTCTGGTTACCATCTCGTTCTCTTCTTGACTTTGTCTAAGCCTATCCACCGTTTCTCTTACCATACTTTGCCCCTCGGACAACTGCCTCCTGATGGTAGTCAGATCCTCTGGGGATAGTGACCCAACGGCATCTATGCTGTCTAGTTTCGTTAGTATCTGTCGTAATTGTTCGTCCTTTTCGGAAAAGGCTCCCTGCTATAAAGGCACACACCAGAAACTTAGAAATCGAAGGATACTCAAAAAGAAAACACAAACCGTGTCAAATTTGGCCATCATCATCGCCATCTTCTCCTGTTTGCGTTTCTCCTTGTCCTCGGCTATGGCATCTTTCTGGGTACTCTTCAAGTCCAAGATTTGCTTCCTAAGTTCTTCTAATTCCGCCTTCGAATCCTGGTTCTGCTCCTTGAGAATATCGATGGTGATGGCACCCTCCTTGTTGTCGTAATCAAGTCTCTCCACTTGCAATCTCAGTTCATTGAGCTGACTGGACATCAACTTGTTCTCCTAAAGTATTGATGGAAGAGATGGAAACCAGTAATCAATATAAAGCATAAACACTAAGCAGTAATTGAAACCGAACCTTGCTAACCGAGGCCTCCTGCTCCTTCAAGAAGGTTAATTCTTCTCGTAACTCTTTGACAAGTTTGTCAGCGGCAACAAGCGCAGACTCCTTGTCCGCAAGCGAATCGCTTAGCTCATTTTCCCTCCTCAGGAAGTCGTCTCGTTCATCCTTCTCCAATCCGACAACGGTCGGCGTTGGTGGTCGGCTATCCAAGTCTCCCCTAAGCCCTTCAATTGCTGGGTTCACAGGTGTCATGCTGCGGGAAGCAGGTACGGATACGGAAGGCGTAGACGATGTGGTTGACTTCTTTGCAGCAGCGGCCGCAGGCGAGGCCCCAGACGTCCCAGACTTGATTGAGGTGGCCCATTCTGCCTGGTCAACGTGTCCTCCCGAGCGCCAAATGGCCAATTCCGCCTCGAGGGCGGCGATGTATTTCTGGTACGACGTGTTGGCTAGATTGGCTTTCGCTAATAGGCCCTTGAGCTCTAAAGGTGAGAGTTCGGCATTTACGCGAGCAGTGTTCTTGATAGATTTGGCTCGAATGCCGAAACGAAGCGTAGAGAGAGTCTCCGCTTCATTATAAGATGAAGGTGAACAATTTATAATCAGCGTGGTCCGAGAGTTTCCTCCTAAGGACTCTTGCAGAATTCTTGTGAGTTTGGAATCACGATAAGGTATATGTTTTGCCTAGAACGATATCAGAAAATCAACAAGTTGTGCATAAAATGCCATGCAAGGGAAGTGAATGATTTGAACAAAGGAATCTACCTTGCTGTCCGTCAATGCATTGATGACCATTCCAAGCGCAGATAAGGATTTATTGATTTTCTTCGCTTCTTCGAGAGTCTGCCCTGATGCTCCTGTCTTGCCAACTTTCTCGGAACCGGCCAGATCGACGAGATAAAGGTTTCCCGTTTTCTGAGCGCCTGACTCCGTGTTCCGTTGTTGTATGGTAATCAAGAATATGGAATGAGAACGAGACGATTCCGCATTCATGTCTGTGGTGCGGTAGGCTGTTAAATATATTACTGTATAAGAAATACACCTACTCACTTGTTGAGGAAATCACTCTCGCTGCACCTCCTGTGCGCATGATTTCATACACCTCCCGAGCACTGCTAACGTAATAATCGGAAAGATTCTTCACGTAGACACCTTTAGATTTTTCCTCGTGTACTTGCAAATTGTCGTTTTGCGCTAGCAATCACGAAGACCATCAACAATGGATTGAGGCGATAAAACACAGTACATACGCGCCAAAAGATCTCGGATCCTTTCCAGATAAATCTCCATGTAAGATACCTTGACAAGATACTCGAGATGCGCGTCACTCTCCACTATTGACTGGAATATTTGCTCCGTTATTCGAGGAATTATGCCTTTCAGTTCATCGGAGTCGATATCCGCTCCCTATTCAAATCGTGAATTCCACACTGGATCAGGAAGAAGCAACGAACTGTACCATCATGGTAAATGTCTTTCCACTCCCAGTTTGTCCATATGCAAAGACAGTGCCGTTGTAACCATCAAGGACATCTAGATAAAGCAACAAATTATAACATAGACAGATCAGACGCCACGAAAAGGTAGTTGTGATACTATATTGCAGAACTACGCCTTACCTTTAACGATGCTGATACGAGATACCAGTAAATGGACGATTTCTGCAGGACGGTATCATCGTGGACTTACTCCTTGACCCCGTAATCGAAAACCTCGTGCTGCTTTGTTCCCATCGGAAAGACTCTATCAAACGTGAAACCATCCTTCTCCGGCCCCGACATGGTAGAGGCCGAGCGAAGCTGCACAGTCTGAAAGTTTCCATCAAAGTCCACGCAAATTTCCCCGCCTTCACGAGCTTCGATTGAGTTTGGTGGTCGGAATCTGGGTTCTTCCAGATGAGAACTAAAATAATTCAGTGAAAGACACTGCTAGGCGCGTACCGACAAACAACTTTAATGTTGGTGGAACTTGCCATAATGGCGATCTATGATGTAAACCGCTCTAAGAGAAGGTTGGGGTATATATGGAGGGTATTGGTGCTTCTGGAGAGAACGTGAATCGAAAAATGACAGTCAAGGGTCGAGAGGTCCGAGTCGAGCTTCGGACGCCAGTCTGAGTATTTGTGGTTGTTGTCGCGACAGGAGACTCAGACAAAAGCAAGTTTGCAGCTCGCTGTACTTGGTAACTTGGCAGTCTTGCAAGGACATATCAGACATAATGTCGGATTCATACCATGCTGTATGCTACATATGCAATTGCAAGTTCAAACTACAATATCTATGACTGTAAAATAGGTCATCCTAGTCATCGTCATCGCTATCCACAGAGGGCTGGGCCGGGACAGGTCTGCTAGATGAAGCGGTTGGGCGACGATGAACATGCTCCTCTTGCTGTGCGGCATCAGCAGCATCGATCCATTCAGAGTATATATCGATGGGCTCGGTGAGGTCTAACCAGTAAGGAGAAGTTCACATGGATGGTCGAAGCATGAATTGGGGGAATAACGCACGGTTTACTTTACTTTGGTACCGTTGATCGCACACTCTACAAACGAGTTGGGCTACACCTTCTTTCCTGTCGACTCTAACAGTAACGGACTTGTCATGATGGCAAAACAAGCAAGTAAACGCGGTGTCTGTACAGTTCGTGAGACTCGAACGAGGAAGAAGCGAGACGACTTGCCGAGAGGAACCTTTTGTCTAGCAGGAGCTGGTTTCCTGGATGACTTTTTTCGTTTGCCCATGATAAAGTGGAAGTTGAGATGACTCGATTAAATACGCCACCACGTGATGTTGATTACCGGTGTGAACTTGATCGCTGCCCCGGTCGACGTGCAAGTCGCGTTCTTGTACTCTTTGACCGTTGCTTGTCGTTTTCTACAATGGCCACTCGCCGTCCTGCCTCGTCGCGGTCAAGAGTAAACAACACTACCACCAATTCAATGCCGCCTCCTCGATCTCGTTCAGTCATGTCCAAGCACGCTTCCTCGAGTTCATCAACGCGTTCACCCGATGACCCACCTGCTCGCGAGCCCACACCAACCCTTCCAACCTTGAAGCACTCAAAACATCCTTCTACACATGATGATATCGAAACAAATATACAGGTGGTCATTCGTTGCAGGCGTCGGTCTGAACGCGAAATTCAGGATAGTTCCCCTATCATCGTCACCTCAAATGGTGCCAAAAGTAGAGATATTTCTGTGCAGATGTCCGCTCCTGTATCCAGTCTGGGTGTTGTCACTCTTCCTCCTCTCCGAACCTATCCATTTGATCTCGTTTTCGGCCCCGAGGCAGACCAAGCGATGATATATCATGACGTCGTCAGTCCGATGCTTGAAGAAGTTCTTATGGGTTACAATTGCACCCTTTTTGCTTATGGTCAAACGGGGACCGGTAAAACGTATGTCCACAATTCAACTCTCATGTTCATCCATTGAAGTTTGGCCAGATACACAATGCAAGGCGACCTCATACCGACACACATGGGTAATCCTTCACCAGATGCAGGAATGATACCTCGCGTACTCTTCCGTCTATTCCACCACCTGGAAACATCTCAAACAGACTACAGCGTAAAGATTTCCTACATCGAACTATACAACGAAGAACTTCGTGATCTTCTCGCGAATGATCTATCAGCACCTACGGGAAACACTCAGCCCATGGGTCTGGGCAGTAAGGATACCAATAAGGATCCTAACAAGAATATGGATGGTTGTCTCAAGATTTTTGATGACGCAACTAAGAGAGGCGTCATGATTCAGGGTCTGGAGGAAATTGCGGTCAAGGATTCTCGGGATGCGTTGGCACTGTTGACAAAAGGTAGTCATCGAAGGCAAATTGCAGCGACCAAGTTCAACGACCACTCGAGTCGTTCACACTCGGTGTTCTCCATCACAGTTCATGTCAAAGACTCCTCAACGATGGGGGAAGACCTTCTGAAGATTGGGAAGCTGAATCTAGTCGATTTAGCTGGTTCGGAAAACATAGGAAGATCGGGGGCTGAGAATAAAAGAGCGAGGGAAGCAGGGATGATAAACCAAAGTCTCCTCACTCTTGGAAGGGTAATCAATGCCCTTGTTGACAAGGCTCAGCATATTCCTTACCGGCAAGTCCAGAGCAATCAAATATAGCACGCAGTGGCTAACATATTTCCAGGGAATCCAAACTCACGCGCCTTCTTCAAGACTCTCTAGGAGGGCGGACGAAGACCTGTATTATTGCGACCATTTCTCCTGCCCGTTCAAACATGGAAGAAACCCTCTCTACTCTTGACTACGCTCTCCGAGCAAAGTCCATCAGGAATAAACCCGAAGTCAATCAACGCATGACACGAAACGCTCTCCTTAAAGAGTATGTTACCGAAATCGAAAGACTGAAGTCAGATTTACTAGCCGCACGGGAGAAAAATGGTATTTTCTTCTCAGAGGAGACGTGGAATCAGATGACTATAGAGCAGGAGTTAAGGTCAACGGAACTAGAAGAGGCAAAGAAGCAGGTGGAGATCGTCGAGAATCAAATGAGGGCTGTGCAGGAGGAATATGAGCAAAGTATTGGATTGCTCAAAATGAGAGAAGGTGAGCTCAGCGAGACCCACAAAAGGCTAAAAGATGCGGAGCATGAGCTGGGGCGGAAGGAAGACGAGCTCGCGACAGCTAATGGGGCGCTGGAAGAGGAGATCGTGGTGCGGAAGGCGCATCACGACACGGAGGTAACCTTGGACGGAGTCGCAATCGGACTCAGGAACGTTGCCCAACAAAGCGTACGGGATGTTTCAGAATTACTGCAAAAGCTGGGTCAGTGATTTGTTAATGATGAGAAAGGTGCAAGTGCTCAATTCGTGTTCACAGAGCGCAAGACGAAGGTTTTGAAGTCAAACTCGCATGCAGTCTCAGTCAACGGGACGACGATAGAGACATCCGCACACGCATTGTCACAAAAGCTTGATGACTTTGTCAAGCTGGTCTCCCAGAGTTCACTGAAACTCCGGAATGAAACACAAAATATTCAAACTCATGAACTCGGAACGTTGGCCTCGTATACGAACAGGGTCGATCAGCAAGTATTTAGACTCCAACAAGCCCTTCTCGCTATTCAATCTAGTGACGCTTCGGAGGCTGAAGCACTTGAGGTAGCAAGGAAAACCCTGGGGGAGACTCACCAAACATTCAAGACTAGCTTTGGTGCATGGAGCGAGCGGTTCAAACGCACGTGTGAGGAAATGATTACAGGTGTTAAACTGGCAGGCGTGGATGCGCTTGGGGCAGTAGAGGTAGAATTGAAAACGATGGGATCGCTAATTGACACGGTCACACGCGAGGGTAGGGACCACATCGATGCAGACCTCAAAACAGCTCACACGGCCGCAACGCTTACAAATGAAAACTGCAGGAACGAAGTCGCGCGATTACGACAACAGAATGAAACCCTAGTTGCGCTGCTGGAAAGCGAGAGACTCAGGGCTGATAATGCGAAGGACGAGCTAGTTCGACGACTTTCGGCCTTTCTTGGGGACTTCACCATGGAGAGGGACAGAAGTTTACGCGAAGCTTTTGGAGCTATTCAGAACGCGAATCAGAAGCGAGAGGGTGAAACTGGAGTGTTCGCTGAACAACATGGCAAGCTCATGAATCAGATCGAGAAAGATGGCATGGAGGTTAAAGAGCAGTTGCAAAAGAGGTCTGGAGAGGGTAAACGGACTAGGGATGGCGCTTTTAAGGTCAGCTCTCGGTCATGAATTTAATTAATTTATGCTTATTCGGCTGCTAGACACTGAACAACGCGAAGTCATCGCTGAGCAAAGGTCTTGAGAAGATACAAGGCACTACATCGGGTTCAATAACGTCATATACGACACAGTTGCAGAAACAGACCGATTCCATGTCTTCCATTTGTACCGACGGTCTGTTGATCACATCTTCATCAGCGATTCATTCCTAATCTCCTCACTAGCATTTGAACAACAAACGCGGGCCAAAAGAGCGAGGACTGAGGCCACCACTTCGTTAGGTGCAGATGTATTGTCCGAATATCGTCACATACAAAGAGCCTTCACGTCGACCTCCAATAACATTGAGACTATGGCAGGGATGGCTGTCTCTGAGGTCAATTTCCACTTGCTCTCCCCAACTCATCAACTAACAAGGCATTTCGCAGGCATCGAAACTTGCTAACGCCACAGAGACATATCGAAATGTAGCGTCGACTCACCTGGCAACGCTTCACTCAGCCACGGAAGTTTTGAGAGAACAGGGAACCCGAGAAGACAAGGCAACCGGAACAACCCCTCGCAAACGAACGTGGGATTATGTGGATAAGTGGAGACTGACCGAGAGTCGAGACAATGTTCTACGAGTTTGGAGAGAACAGGGCGTCTCGAACGTTACCAACGAGACATTCCTGGCAGAACATCTGCTACTTCCCAAAAAAGATGATGGCATAGATGAGGATATGGGCATGAAATTGATAGAAGCCGACAGCCCAGTAGAGCTGGAAAACATACCCGCGGCAGCCTCTCTTGGCGGCATAGGCCCAAGTTCATCACTGTCATCCAGTAACTCTATGCTTCCGATCCTTAAAGCCGTCCCACCATCGCAGCTGGAGAAGGCGTCTATTCCAAAAAGTGTTGCATCACTAGGAACGTTGACAGACTCTCGAAATGTATATACGGCGCGTGGATTGCGGAGGGGACGTTGACGTTAGAAGGGGTAATTAAGTTATAGATAACTTCCTTACGTAACATGGAACGCTGTGCCCTCAGGCTTGTACTTTTTAGCTGGCTGCAGTGAACGTTCAGCAAATCCTTGAACCAGCCTCGAACCATGGCAGCTGGTCTCAGAAGTCAGCAGCGTATCTCCAAAATACCATTGTTAAAGCTGATCACGATGTTCTAGCTGTAATTCTATTGTCCTTCGTCCTTGCGGTTGGTTTTTTGATGATTATCCTCTCCTGTGCTCTATGGCATAACTGGCTACCTCTTCTTGTCGGTGCGTATCACCCAAGTATAATTTCTCATCATGTAATTCAACGTACTTAAATAGCCCTGACATTTGTCCTCGCACCGCTTCCCAATGCTCTGTTTTCGCACTGTGGGTCGGACGAGTTTGTCACGAGCTATGGCGAGGCTTCAGGTCCCGTTGACACGGGTCGCTTTCTTACATCCGTCATCGTTGTGTCGGGACTTGCTCTTCCCATCATTCTTGCTCATTCGGAAGTCATTGACTCGAGAGCGTGTGTTATGTCCATCATCGGCGGCGGGTTAGTCCATTCTTATCACTCAAATATCAGACACAACTTATGCGATTACTACAGTTTAGTCTACGGAACGATACTAGCATATTCTGCCGCCTTCAAACAAGAGGATTCGGAATACGACTGATACATTAGCATGTGAATTACTCTATGATGTACGAATTATTCATCCGATAGGCATCGTTCAATGTTGCGTATCAGTTACATCGTAACTATACAAATGTCAGGCTACGCAGTTGATGTTTTGCATAGGAAGCTTTGGTCATTTCATTCACTTTTATCTCGAACAATCGCAGCGAGCCGGCCCAGCCCAGCCCTAGTATCCATGCGAGAAGCATCGAATGCTCTCACCTGTGAGAATATCTCGAAGTAGCCATAGGCAATAAAGCAAAGTGCAACTTCTACCTCCTTAGACTCTCCTTCATCTAATCGACCTATGGCTAGATCGGTAAGGGTACCCTCGTGTACAACGTGATCAACTGGTTCCACCTCCAGATCGACGGTGAAAACTAGAGGTGATGCTATCCAGGATCCCCTGAGTACCCGGTGTGAGTGTTAAATTTACAAACGACGTACGGCATAAGTTAACGATTTTTGTTCGAAGGTAAACGAATTCCTGAGGTGCTGGATAATATTTTCCACCATGATAAGTCACCGACTTGCGGGTCCCATATGAACTGTCGTAGTAGACCAAAGACATATGTACTTGCGCTTTCTCCATGCGCAATGTTTGCACCATTGGCCTCGTCATGCGTTGTTGTCTGAGAGAAAGTTCACCCGCCCGGATTCCACCCGTCTGCGATGGCTTCGCTTCATCGAAATTAGAGCAAAAAAAATTGGAGGCTTACCTCCCGCCACCGACCACGAACACACCTGAACAATTCCTCCCGATACCAGAATAATTCAAGCTGAGTCTTTAATTCGGTGTCCGAGAGCTGAGACTTTTGAACGACAAATTGCCGATCTGATAAGGTTGGTATAGGTTTAGAAAGTCGTTCTTCCGACAGGTAAATTTTTTTAACAGGAAGGACGATCCTATCGGCGAGATCATCAGCAAAAGAAAGCAATTAACATGGATGAGTAACTTACCGGGACATTGTTCCCGGTGGAACCGTGAGTGAGGTCGTCACTGAGGGAACGCCTGTGGTGTAAACAGAAGGTCGAGCCAGCGGCCATATTCAACAAGTATACTGCCCACCTTCTTGGACTCTTTCGAACGTGATATCAAACGGTAGCCCATACGTGTTGCGCACCTCAATGGAGAAAAGGCACCAACCCGTTTCGTCATCAATATTCAATTCATCTCTCCACGTTCTCGCACTCTGATCATCAAGTTCGGACAAGTGGCGGGAAAACGGAAGAATATCCATGCTGTGACACTCTAGCATATGGTAAACTGTGACCATTACAGGGTATGTCAGTTGACGAATATGAAATACTTCAGAGGTAGCGGGCGGGCGATGGATATAAGCATAGGAGAAATGAATAGCGCCGTGGTTGCTGACAGTTTATCAGTAATTAATACTGAATATCACTCACCAACTTACCAGCCAACTTTTCCAATGCATTTGACCGTGACCGTTAGCTTCTGTCCCGGTGAAATACAAGTGGCATCTCTTTGGTCCCATGAGAGTACAGGCTTATGAATTAAACTGTGCTCTGTTTCATAGGTATCAAAAACTGAAAGGGTGCCTTCGGCAAGGGTTTGTTGCGCAGGCGTGATGGTAGAGTCGTCGAAAACAAGTCTAAGAAAATCTATGGGCAAATGAGACACGTTCTCAAGCGTAATGCGGATGGACGATCTGAAACCGATCAGAATACAGTGTGTATGAGCAATCAAATTCGTACGTTTCTCCGTCGTATAACATGACCGCACCATGCGAGACAGATGTTCGACGAATTCGAAGCAGAGGCTGTTCGGGCACGACTTTGCACTCCAGGAAGCGAACAGAGTTTGCAACGGTAGTTATTGATGCTTGCGTGCGCATATGCCTCTCTTTCTTTTCCCATGGGAATGATTCGATTCCCGAGTATTTCGACCGGCCAGTCTCGCATGCAAGCATGCTCTTTTTCTGAGAGAGTTGCTCCTCTTCCTCATCCGTGGAGATTGGTAGAATGAACTCGCGGCGAGTCCCGCCGGGGGCCTGTGCATAACACCCCCGGAGGGTCAATGTTCCGGGCTGTAGAACTTTACCTGATAGAACCACCTGGTGAACGGAGTTCGCAGGTATCAGAACATGGATGGGGCGAGAATCAAACGGAACGCCTGATGTGCTAGAACACTAAATCATTAAAGGCTCGACAACAAATGGCAGATAAATTACCTGAGAGACAATGACTGGAGTTCTAGGTCGAAAATGTATGGGTTTTGTAACATGACCACAAACTCAACAACCTCATTCTGAACCACCAACGATGTTCCCTGGTTGAAAACATGAGCTAGCAAGACGAACGTACAAACGTTATGGTACCAACATGACCCTCAACTGCCTTACGCGGATTATAAAGAAAAGGGTCTGTCCCGCCGATCAAAGTAGGTGTCGCATCGGACCACCTTGATTGAAGAGTCGAAAGGGGTTTTTCGATGGGTAATCGGACCAAAGGCAGCCTATAGTCGGAGTGAATAAGCAAATCCCGCGCCAAATGGTAATAAAACATACGGCGCAATCGTAATACTCATGACGGGCATCCCAGACCAGTATTCCACGTATTTATTGTCACCTCTCCTCCGAGCTGTCGTCAGTGCGCGGGCAGAGGTGGAATACAAATGATACTGGTCCCCCGGCGATAAGACAGACTGCATAGTCTTTAAAGCCGAAAGAGCAAACTGTGCAACGGCAGGGAAGTCTACCTCATGCAGGTCATCAACTGCTATTTTCCGTAATAAAAGAAACACTGACCAGGTAAGGCTTCTGCAACAGCGACGGCCTCTCGGACAACGCCTACCTGGATCTCTGGCCAACCATATGGTTCTAGATTTCCCTCAAAGGATTCCTCACTGCCAACTGACACAGATCCATCACCTGAGGAAACCGGGAGACCCTCCTCATCGATCTCTACCAGTCGTACAGCGTCAAGGTTAATGCCAAGCACCTTACAAACGTACGCCAAGAGTTTCAAGATGCTCTCATTTCCATCCGTTACTTCGCTCAGCCTTACGCCAACTCCACTCCACTCTGCGGCGAGTCCAGAGCCAGGGCCCTTGATGCCCAAGCCGGCCGTAAATGGAACGCTAGACATTCTCGAGAGACCATCTTCCTCACGGCCACAAACAATAAGGTCCAAAATACAGCCAAGCACCTCACGTAAGATGTATGCTTCCTTCCTCCGGTATCCTAGACAGGCATATAACCTAGACATCGCTTCCAGAACAGCAATTCGTTCTCTCGCACCAAGGTGTAGGAGCCATGGACCATGTAGCTGGGCAAGGATAGCCGCGATCGACGATCTTGAAATTCCCGAGGTCGAACTTAGCCGCTCTAAATTGATGCCTCTGACATTCTCCTCGACGGAGAGGGTAAGTGGGAGGTACGGAGTTGGGCCTGGTTGTAGCATTGTTGTGAATGCGAGCGGACCCCAGCCTTTCGCGGACCATATGGCGAAAAGCAGCGAAGAATGCCTCATAACACAAGAGGTATAGAGATATGCTAGAAGTGGGTAATTCGGCTCTCCGTCAGCTGCAGGAGCTTTGAAGTAGAGAGCCGTTGCTTGAGACAATTTCTCAGAGACATCTGTCCATGGTTCTTTTGCCAAGGCGGTTGCTGAATTGTGCTGCAAAGAATCAGCTGCGTATGACCCATACACGGTACCTGAGACGGACCAAACCATTTCCGACAGACCATGCCTCTATCATGGAAACCGTAGCGATCCCTTCCAGGGCAGCAGCATGCCATGCCATGTCCTGAGAAGACTTAGATAGTTGAATGGCTTCTGAATACCTTGGATCCCTTGAGCGCCCATAGAATGCACATTTCGAGACATACATACCATACTTGAGCGTCATCCGGTCTTCCTGCGAGCAGAAACAAATCACCGAGCACTTTAAAGAGTCTTGCATGGGAGGAAGCAACACCGATGCTGCTCATTCGCCTCTTCGCAGGGGCAATGCTTATATTAGAAGCGCGAAAGCTAGGGTTGGTGGAAGAGCTGCGCCTCGTAGATGGCGCTGCAGATAATGTGAAACTAGGCTTGCCTGCATCGGTTTGGCTACGGTGCGAAGGAAGTGGCGGGAGGGTGTCTTTTTTCGTGCTATTCAGAGGCGAAGGAAGGTCTGACAAAGAAGGCATTACAGGCAACATTGTTGAGTTCAGGTATTCATTTCCCAAAGGGCTTTCCAGAGCTTGCGCCTGTTCCAAACCGTAAGGACAGTAAAACAAGTAGGGTGAGAAGACATACCACGACTCCAAATTCGCCGAGTATCTGAGAACAAAGGTCTGCCAGCAGCGTTCCGATATAAAGTTTCTTGTTACCCATCACACTGGGAATCACCACTAGACCTGGTAGATCGCTGCTGAGAGTCAGACTTGTGTCATCGCCTTCTTCGAATACAAAGCAGTTCTTTTCCAGGGGGTATATCCCATCAGGGTGAAATATGTCAGCCAAAGAATCATTAAACTGGGCAAATATAGAATCCAGCGATTCCATCTGTGTGCACACCCCAACGCCAATCACAGCCAGGGGAAAGTGAGATGGACGAAGGAGTGAAAGAGGATGATGCGAACGAGGAGGCGGATGTGTTGGAAAGCTGAGGTGTAGGTGACCTGTGGATAAAGGCTCGGGCATAAATCGAGCTAAGTTGACTGGATCGTCAGCTAGGTGGCTAGAAACCAATAAGATCGTCACCTCTGTCATCCTTGTGGTCCACAGGAATATCACCCAGTCGGATTGTGTCAAAGCTCCGAATATCCGAAGCATACTTCTCAAACGTTGACTGTGGTATACCGCCAACGGGCATTAACAAGATTCGAACATGCGCTAACGACGCAAATGCATGAGTGTCCATAATCTCCCGACAGCGGTTCGTCCGAGATGGGTGGGCGTATCACTTTATTACAGTAGAGCCACGACAGCAGCGTAGTAAGACCAGCTTAGAATATTATATGATAGTGGACTTTCCGGATGTGATCGAGGTGACGGCCCCAAGTTCAATCAAATTGTCTCTCAAGCTTACTGTCATCGTACGCTACTTACATATCACGACTACACTTTCATAATGGTACTTTCTATCTCAATTCCATGACTTCCTAGTAATGGTTGGTTACGGTCTGCAGGGTGCAAGCGACAAAGCTCTGGGAGGCACTATGCTGTTGGCGGCGTCAGTCATTTTCGTCTACTACACCGTCTGGGCGATTTTCTTGGTAAGTAGATTGGACGTGTTCCTGCACAAGGCAACTTACAGGTCCGCCAGCCCTTCTTCGGCCCATCGAGTGAACTCCACAGTTTCTTTCCTCCCCGCGAATGGGCCATTAGGCTACCGGCGTTCATCCTTGTGATTGGTTTATCAGCCATCGGTATATTTGTAGGTTCTACCATCATTAAAGAAAATCGGAAAAGGGCTTTGAAGGCAAGGTCACGAATGGCCTAACACATAGCTATTCATGTATTTCATAGTATCGATAAATATGATTTATTGTTGGGCAAATCCGAAGATCGACGCTAAGTTGCTATGCGTGTTTCTCGTCGATGTCGCTCTGGACCCCCCCGCTTCTCCTGGGCAACTCTTGCCTCCAGGATGCGTAATTTCTCGGCTGCAACAATATCCTTGGCGGCTTGGTTCACGAGCGTTTCAAATGGTGTTTCTAGTGGTGGTTCTGACATGCAACGCAATGCACGAGCGATCTGGAATAAAACTATGGGTTGAGTGTCAATTCGTTGAGGGGGACAGTCAACCTGCCTTGATTGCAGATGTTTCTCCCAGAGCAAGATGTCGCAGGCGTTTCAATATTGAGGCATGAGTTGAAGTGTGGAGTGCTATTGGAGTATGCAAGGCGTGTAGAAAGACGAAAAGGTCTGCCACCGACGACGTGATTAGTGATGCCGAGGTCTAGAATGTTTCCCATCATGCGATCATATTAGTTACTGTTAGCTGCATCCATCATTGTGATGCTCACCAAGGATAGACCTGCTCGAGCCTCGCTCTCTAGTGCGTCGAGGAGGCTTTCAAACGGCGGCCAGAGCTCATTCCAAACTGCAAAAGGTATCACGTTACTCGCCTGACTATCCACCGACATCTTTTGCACGAGCATCACCCATAATTTGATTGTGATATAAGCATGGTTAATGTCCGCCGTTGACGGTTCCACAGAAATCCCGCCCGATTGTCCATGTAATCGTAATGCAGTTCGGTGCGCATACGAGCAGTTACGCAGTTGGGTGAAGAGCATAACCGACCAGTTGGCACTGGGTTCCATCAACGCAGCCAGTGCTAGAATATTCCAGGCGCGAGCCGTTATGTACTCATGTGCGGATTTCTTCGAAAACAAATGTAAATTTGGTGATAAAACAAATCATTAAGGTAAATTACATACCTCTGAGGCATGATTTGAAAACCTATGCATCACAGATGGATCTTGTCTAGCAACTTCCAAAATCAGTCTTCCGACACTCAACAGTGCCGCAAAATCATCCTCAGAGCCAACATCTGACCAGATATGGTTTTGTAGGAAATTAAGTCCCGGCTCAACCAGCGCAAGTAGAAATGGAAGGTGTTGCTGAACAGGGGATAATGCCCCGGGAATCTCAGTGGTAATAATTGCCTGTCGAAGATTCGAGGTTATTTCCTACCGCAACAGGCGAATAAATACTCTACCTCGAGCATTGAACTTAACGTGGAAGGCAACACACGAGCTTTCGATCGTAAACCATCTCCCAGTATCTCAAACATGAGGAGGACGATGGTATTAGGCGAAGCACTTTGTACGGTGAAGTCCATCTTTCTCGCAGTGGCTTGGAGTACCTGGGATAAGCAACTTGCGCTGACGCTTAATCGGTTCAGCACCACCCTTATGACCGTATCAATATACGGTAGCATTTCCTATGATTGGTCAACAGGAATATAACTTGAGCAACCGTATCATGGAAATGAACTAACCCGACTGTGAGCCTTGTTGTGTGGAAGAAGGATTGCACAAATGCGCAGAAGAGGGGCTGGATCTACGGTGCCAGGAGGCCATTCAGAGATACGTCGCGCAAGAAGTGTCAGGTGTTGCCCAATAACTAAGTGCAAATTTAGTGTAAGCCACGGATGTCTTGAAGTATACTCACAGTGCAGGAGATCTGAGCTGTAGTCCTTATGGAAGATGATTTCTATGTAAGTCTGTATGTTGTTCAAGACAACCTGAAAGTGGGTTCGATCATTATCGACCGCACGGGAAAGGACATCCCGCAGTAGGAATTCACGCAGGATCCCCGATGCACCAGGATTGTTTGAGGCAATGGGATTTGTAATCTGCTTTAAAGTGACAAAAAATTCTTCTTCAAGATTGCGCTAGAGATCCCAACGGTGAACCACGTTGACCAAAACGAGAGGGCAAAACTACTTTCATACTTTAAGCAGATTGGCAAACAAGCCGTTCTGGGCATACCTGCGCTCATCAGTTAGTCATTTATTCCCTATCACAGACAAGAGATGACAATTACTTATTCAAGGTTGTGTAGACGAACAGCTTTGCCTGAGCGGCAAGCGCGTCTTGCCCATTATGATGCTGTGATGCAACTAGTTTTACAACAGTTTCCACGGAAGTACTACATCTGTGATTCAGAAGGGAACAGTAGTTGATGTCATACAAGACGCACTATACAATGGAGCCCATAAAAGTGTGCCATCTCTTGATAAAAGCCTGGATTACGGCCAAGGCGAGCTGACGCAGCTCATAGCTGATATCCTGGGACAGTACATCCAGAGCCCGCAGCACAGCACGTCGTAAGGTCTGTTGGAGATGCCTAAGACCCTGGCTTTCAAAATCATGCTTGTAAATAATGACACATAATGTTTCTAGAAGGGCTTTCAAAGTCAGTACAGGTAGAGCTGTTAGGTCTCGGATGGTGCAAAACATGGTGAGAGTCATATCCACAAAAACAGAACCAACAAGAAGTGACAGCGGTTTTTCGTCTGGCTCGTTTTCACCGGCCATGGCAAAATGCGACAGTTCAACCGTATGGCGCGCATCAAGAACTGGTAGCAGACTGTGAACACAAGGAAGGGATAGTTCGGGGATCTGGGAGACTTCCCCAAATTGAATGTGGGGTGTTTGTCCACTGGGTGGAGAGGACACTGAAATATCACTGAAGCCGATAATGCGAACCAGATGGACTTTGAGCTTCAGTAGCAAAAAACTATCAATCATGATACCATCCGTGATCATCTGTAAGCTCAGCAACAGAACAGAGACCTGTTGAACATGAGCCTGATAAGCCATTATAAAAAGAGAATAATTGCCGACCCGCAAAAGAGCCATATCTGTGTCTGCATTTGGTTTTGACTTGACGACCTGGTCGTGCAGATTGCTCAGTCGTGAACAATAAATGATTGAACTGGCTCACTGATTGAGCCCCTGCGCCATCATCGTGTCCGTTCTTTTGATCATAGTCCTCTTCCAGGGCCTCGATGATGGTAATCCATGAAAGGACTGTACACGAATATGGGTCAGGGACGTTTCCAGGGTCAGAGCAGTGATATAACGTCACCTTGCCAGTTGGGAAAATGAGGATGGAGTTGGATGAGGAATGAAATAAGCTTCGACCGCTCGACAATGGGTGCCTTGGAAAGGGATTCGGTCCAGCACAATGAAATAGCGTTGAAATGACTCGGTAGTAAGGTCGACGAAAAGGCGTCTACTGCTGTTCGTATTTCCTTCTGTTAACAAGATATCATTATCCTTAGTATACTGTAAAATAGTAGAGTGCTTACCCTTTCATCAGACCATTTGGCAGTGAAAAAGTAAGAGAATATGTCATTAACACTTGAACGCCATTGTCGGTCTTCAACAGTGAAATTCGAACTAATAACATCCAAAATGATTCGAAATAAGCGAGTCACGGCGAGTAGCCTGTGATATCGCTCAGATAAATGACGTGTACCTCGTCTTGAGACGCACCGTCGCTCCCAACTACCCTCTGGAAGAAACCAGTCATGTACAAGTGATTGTAAGGGCTGCGCGTCCACAACCAGCGTCCTCAACAGAAAGACAGTTCGAATACTTGAGATCCCGATGCGCTGGATGTCATAAAATTGCCAGGCACTACCAAAAAATTAGTGAGTGATATATTGTCACCACTTGCAACATACCAGAAAGCGAGGAATCTTCCATTGCGTAAGATGAAGTTGTCAACTTCATAAGATTCCAAGTACGGCGAGTCCGTCAGATACAAATACAAGAATTTTGCTATGAGGCAGGACACATCGTCGATGTGTAGAGCTATATAACGATCGAGCGCATCCATCATCCGGGGATCAATTATTACGGGGTCAACCATCGCGGAGCCACGTGTGTTCAATTTTCGCCTGAGGGACTGTCAAACCGGGATCAAAGGTCTTCAGAAATGACAAACCGGGAGGAGAGGCCCCTGACATCTTCCTCTTTGATCAACTTATGCTCCGTAACCTTACTCCTATCACACCCATACAACAGCAGACACGCTCCCAACGAAACCTGGATGAAAGATTGACTAATTCAAATTAGCAATGTTTGAGCCCTTGAGGAAATCTGCCCACACCTCTCCTCTACTGCAGTTCTTCTTTCTAGACACTGAATAATTTGTGGCATTAACCGAGCGTGCTGTTCCGCAAATAGCTCTTGCAACTCTGACCGGCCCGTACATTTCAGCCATGTCGCAGACATAACAGATTTCATCAGCAACAGCGAAGTAGCCAGGGATGCATTGCACTCAGTGGCTAGAGCGGAAAAACGCATAAAAGTGGCCACGGGGATTTCTACACCAGAGCAAGCAAGAACAGAAAGCCATTTTAAGCTGCGTGCCAATCCGTCCTTACTTGCGCTAGCGACGCGTACCACAGCACGCCATGGATCGAATGTGATGTGTCCATCATTCTCTGCATGCGCTGCACTGGAATCGGTGCCGAAGTACGACGCCTCGGCCTCAGGTGGAAATATTCTGGATAGCGCCATGATTGGCTGCCTAAAGTCAGCTTGGTAATATGTCACTAATCTAGCATTACGAACCTCTTGATGGACTCCGTAAGTCGAGACAGATTCCAGCCAGAGCACGAATAAGTCGTCAAAGATGCTGAATGTGATGGAAACTTGTGATAATCTGTGAATAGAACGGAGCACTCTATCACAACTACTGGCAAGGCGCTGAAATATAGGGAATCAACTTCGTCACAAAATGGTCAACACTGGCAATAGTACCTTCTTGTTAATATCGGGCTGAGCAGGAAGAATATCAAAGGACTCAGCTTCTATCTCCACCACCGTTTCGAAGATCAATGCAGCATATGCAGTTGTATCTTGATCATGTAAGGCCAGAAGCCAAGGCATAGCGTACCGAGAAACAAGAGCTCGTCTAGCAGCCACGTAATCACCTCCATTGTTCACAGAACTGAGAGGGGTCGGGCGAGACATCTGGGCTGAAGGCCAAGAGAGCGGGTCATCGCCAGAACGCACCCCTGGGAGGTACTTCTGCTTTCCCAAGTAGTCTCGTAGTATCGTTGCGAGGCTACTCTTCTGTTATTCGGATTGAGATCTAGTCAATCAAGATGTTCGGGCTGTTTGTCTTACCTCGGATAAAATCCAGGATAGAAGATTGTGGGTAAGTCTTCGAAAAGCCAACCCGGTTATTAAACCATTTGGCCAGAACCGCCTCACGAGCAGCAGAAGCCCAACTTCGTTAACAGAGAGATCCAGATCCGATAAACACCCTTCTACGGCCGAGAGAAGGACCTCGACGTTTGTTGAGGTATCCAGACTAAGGGGTAAAGGGAAAATGCAATAAAGATCTTTACCATCGCCATCTTCGAAAAGGGAGGCTGTATGATCTAGACAATCGAAAAAACCAAGATGATTCAAGTGCGATAAGATAAACCGTGCAGCCACATCTGCATGGATGTTAAACTCTTGTCTCAAAATGTCCCGAATGTGCCATAAGGGGGCTAGTTCGAGCGGTTGAAAAGAGATATCCAATGAACGGTTTACAAAACTGTCTGGTTGTGTGACATTCAGGAAATCGGACGAGCTGTGGGAGAATTGGGGGGGAACGTATGGTGATTTGGCGGTGCTGGTCATATACACAAGATTAGACCAGTCAAACATCAAAAGATGTTCGGAGCGCGCAAGTCTATTCTCCTGCATGTAATTATCCGTGGCATCAGAACATCGCAGTGCGTCAGAGGAGAGATGTGTTTCAAACATCTTAAGAGCGCGATGAAGTTCAAATTCATGGATCTTATAGCCATTCGCAGGTGGAACACTCCCCCCTTTCTGCAGCACAACTACGGAACCTAGCGCTATGCCGTTTGTCAAGATCTGCGATTGAATCCACATACTCGCATAAAGGATAGAGACTTCCTCGTAACCCAGTTTGCCCAACGCCTGGGAAGAAAAATCAAGGCCTTCTTGATGAAATTCGAGACAAGAAAGCCGTAGGTCCTCCCAGTCTATGTTCATGTGGTCCGAATTAATTCCTGCTGTAGAACACGAAGAAAGATCAGAGTCCATGGCGTCGGAAAGGCAGGTAGTGTGGACGAATATCATGCACTTCGCACAATTGAGCCCTTGCGCTGTGCAACCCCAGAGTGGGTGGCGACAGATGGAGCACAAGCAAAGGGTGAACAGATTGACTGGCCTAAACAAATGCCCATACCATTCAGTTGATCTGGTTTTTGCGCTTCTTCTATTGGGCAAAATTTGGGAGAAACGATGCATAGCAACCCGCTGTATGTTTGGATCAGACACCGATGCATACTGGATAAGGTGGCTCCCTTCTGGGTAGTCGTAACAGTCGAAATGGACTGCGCACATACAGAACGGGCATAGAAGCCCGAAGCCTTGAATGGGTTTTGTACAGGAGCGGCAGTCACTCTGGGAACACCCGACAAAAGCGGCTGGAGTAGACCGTTGCACGAAGCGCCAAGGAACAAATTGATGTGCATGTAAGTGATCACTGGACCATTCGGGCGGTGCGAGGGCATTCTTGATAGGATTGTATGGAACCACGGGAAAAGGCCGGCTGACGATGATATGTCCAACGGCCTTTGGCCAGAAGGTGGTCAATATATTGACAGCTGCATGACGAGCCTTAGATGAGTGACATCCAATGACTTGGAGGACATCGATATACGCATCAGCTTTTGCATCTACTATCAAATGCAGCAGCCGGTACAGACGATAAAGGACCTCGGGGCGAGGTTGGGTGCTGGGTGCGAAGCCAACGGATTCGAGGACAGCCCCAAGAAGAGAGGTTACTACAGAGGCGAGATAGTAAAGAGGGAGCGGCTGCAAAGGGGAGTTGGTGGATTTCACAGTTGCGGACGAAGGTGAAGATGTCCAGTGATTATTTGATGTTTTTGTGTCTGGACTTTCCTGAACTACATCTACACGTATCGAGACTGGTGACACGTCGGGAATACCATGGCGACCATTGCCGACTGGGTTCAAGTCACCAGATTTGACATCTAGTAGATTTTGGCCGCGGAGCTTTCGAGAAAGGACGCCATTGCTTCCTTGTAACTGCATGAGGTCATCCAGAAAGCCTCTAATGACGCTTTCTTCGAAGAATCTTAAAAGCCTGCTGTGCATTTCTGGCCGAAATGATGAGAATGCAGGAATCATAGCAAAGGCAATCTGCGAGCGTGTTTTGGCTGCATGATGAAAAGTGGAGAGAAGAAATTGGGCAACATCCAAAGTAACAGCTTGTAAGGCATTCGGTGGGCAGGAGGGCCGAGGAAGAGCAATTTGATAACGGCAATCTTCCAGCACCACTGAGCTGAGAATGGATATACACAAGGGGAGTAATTCGGGAGTTGGGAGCTGTTTCCGATGAACTGAAGATGACTCGGAGGACTGAGAATGATTTCCTCCTGACTGGAAGCTGTTTCTCGACCGCCGAAATGGCGATAGTGGTTTTCCTCCCACTTGAGAATTGTGTATGATCTGTGGACTGGGAGAGGTCAATGATAGAGAACTACAACAGCAGATAGGTCATACTCTTCGCCAAAAATATGCCATCCTTGTGCCACCGACATCACCAACACATTCTTGAGCTGTACCATGAGGTCGTAGGTGGTGTTGGTAGTAAACACCCCATCAAGTTCGTCGTCCGTATCATCATCCGTCGCTTCCACCTGAACAGATTGCTTTGTATCTCGCCGCTTACCCTTTAAACTGACGCTATCTTTCACTGTCTCCACGAACGCTCCTAGGATCTTCTCGTTTGACGTACCTTTGTCATTAGAAAAGGCTTCTAATGATAAAGGGGGTTTCGGTCTTCTGTCTAACTGGTCAAGAATGTGGGCCAGTAATTTGCGAGATTCATGTGCTCTACCAGTCGGTTTGGTAGCAGGGAACGTGGAAATGCGAATTGTGGGTTTCGACGGTACTGGCTCTACCGAATAATGGACGCTATTCTCTGTTGGCAAGCTGCCGGAAAAAGATGGTGCCAAGTCGGTCGACTCCATCCTACATACAGTCCCGCAGAAGCGTGACACGGTGTGACGAGTCATAAGTTTCAAGTTGGAGTACCTGGGTGCTCAGAAAATCCTCCAACTTATCCCGAGTTACTCGTTTATCGAAAGGCCAATTGGAAAAATGATACAGCGCTGCTGCAATGCTGATGCGACGGATTTTGTCCAAAGACGGCCTCTTACTGTGTAGCTAAGTATGCCAGTGCGCAGCCACTCGGCAAATATTTCGTATATTTTACGGTGCCCACAATGTCAATGACGCCCACAATGCCAACAGTGCCCACAATGCCCATGACAGACAATGCCAGCAACCCCAACATCCTGATAACTGACAATGAGAAGGCGTCATCTGATGACAATGACAGACAACGCCAACGACCCCCACCTCCTGCACTCTGATGCAGGATGGTGGGGTTAGTTTTTTTCTTTGTTTTTCGTGGGGCCTCATCTCCTGCATTCACTCAAATGTGGGGCAGCAGAGGCACCCCTTCTTTATTCTTATCTAGTAGTTTTATTGCCTTAGTTATGTACAAGTTAATTTAGATAATGTATATATTGCATCACAAAACTGGTCTGCAACCGACCGTAAACCAACCCTGTGAGAAACCGGTCAAAACCAGTTGTTGGACTGCAACTGAACCGTCATAGACTGGTTCTGGTAAGTCTGGTCTATGGATGCCATATATTTGAGTTTATATGGACCGGTTGTGGGTCCAGTTCATGTGAAAAGTGTCAAAAAAACCAGACCAGACCGGACTTTCAAACACTACTGGCCAGAATTGCACAAATCTATTGCTTTACACAATTCTGCATGGATATCATTTACTTTTGTGCTGGCTGTGATTAGGGATCAGCATTAGTGTTGCTAACAGCTAAGCCAGTCAATTTTAAATAAATTGTGATAGAGCCTCAGACAAAATATCTAAAATACTGAGAATATTTTACAAGTTAGATACCCCCAGGGGGGGG
>QLOK01041993.1:0-11792 GCA_003313805.1 Tricholoma flavovirens
CACCAACAAGAATGAGAACACTAATGCTGAGGCCAAGGAGAAGGCGAAACCCAGGTCCAAAACACTCAACCTCTCCGTTTACAAATTTCATGCCCTAGGAGATTACACACAAACTATCTGTCTTTTTGGAATGACTGATTCATACTCAACTCAAACAGTAGCTCAGCTTCTTCATTTTAAACTCCTATGCTCAATTTGTTCATGCAGGGCGAACTTGCTCACTGCGTCATGAAATGGCTGTATGGCCGGACCAACAAAAACAACGCTGTGAAACAAATTGCAAAGAATAAATGCAGGAATGCTTGTTTGAGATGTGTGCGTGAAGCTGCTGCTGCACCTCATCAATCCCATCACATTCAGTTTTCAGATCATGACCCTCTTCCTCCCACTAGCTTCCATCAGCATCACCATATGGGCAACTCAAAAAACATTCCTCATCACCTGATGAGTTTCATCAGCCAACCACCCAATGATCCAGCCAAAAAGGTGAGTTTCCATTAACTAGGGCTCGTTGTGGCTTACCCCTCGACTTTCATAGAATTTCATCCCTAAACTGAAGAGCCATTTCTTGGGTCGTCTCCTGGACCACCCATTTGATGGTGATGAGGAATTCACATACTCAGAAAAGCAGCGAAACTCCATCCGAATTGTCAACAACTGCATATATGCTTCCAAGGTTCTCCAAGTATACTACACCACCTACGATGTCCACCGTGGCCAGGACTCAATGAACCCCCACATGCATTGTGATGTCATGGTTCTTTCTCCGGAAACTGAAGACAATGCGCACCCATACTGGTATGCTCGTGTTCTTGGTGTCTTTCATGCACAAGTGCTCCACACTGGAGCTGATGCCAAAAACCACTCAATTCAACCCATGGAATTTTTGTGGGTCCGCTGGTTTGGTTTGGAGCCTGGTTACAGATCAGGAACCCATGTTGCTCGCTTGCCCAAGATAGGTTTTGTTCCTGACACTGATGCCAATGCATTTGGTTTCCTGGATCCGTCATTGGTTGTGCGGGGCTGCCATTTGGTTCCTGCTTTTGCAGCTGGCCAAACCCAGTCTCTTTTGCCTACCATTTCACCCACAGCTGCTCGAGCCCCAGGCGAAACTGATGACTGGGTGAATTATTATGTGGTCATGTAAGTTTAAAGTTGCTTCTGGGTTGAGGTAGCTAACTAAAGTCCTTGCAGTTGGGTTGACAGAGATATGTTCATGCGATACATCGGCAGTGGTATTGGACATTTGAACCAACACTCAAGGATCACTGATAGCGACACAATGGGCATTGACACCACCCATGGCGATGATGCTGCTCACGATGATGATGCGCATGTGACTGCTGGAGACGCTCAGCAAGTACACCAACTGGAACAGTTGGCACAAGATGCCATTCGTGGTCATGCTTAACATCAGGTAGAATCTGACAATGCAGAACAAGTGACTGATGATGAAGGTAGCTCAGACACCTGTAGTGGATGGGATTCAGATGTGGATACAGACAGTCTCAAAAGCGATGATTCAGATATGGGCCCAGAGGATGAAGAGGGGTTTGGCCATGACGGTGATGATGGATATGGCTCCCCATGATCCAGTTGTCACCTCCATTGCCGACATAGCACCCAACCATCCAATCCACCACTCACATCTCCCCCACATCTTACTCCCAAAAGGTCCAACAACCCTCATCAAAGGAACCCCCCTCCCCAAAGCCTCGAGCCCTCCCACACCTCTGCCACCCCCCTGCCCAGCACCAATCATCAATGGACACCACATTGAACCCAAGTCATCAGTTAAGTGCCTCGGTGTCCACATTGACCAAGGCCTCCACTGGAAAGAACAAGGGGCAGCAGCACTTGTGAAGGGTCAGGACTGGCTCATACAGTTTGGCCGACTTGGCCGAACTACCCGAGGGGTGTCGTTCAAGCACCTGAAAAGACTTTATACATCTACATGCGCACCATGCATGCTTTACATGGCAGGCATATTCTTCACACCTCCACAATGTAAGTCCAGCAGATCCATGGCACGGAACCCCGGTTCTGCCATTCTACGAAAACTTGCATCCATACAAAGACAGGTCACAATTTTAATCACAGGCACCATGCACTCCACAGCTGCTGATGTGCTCGATGTACATACTAATTTGCTACCGTTCCACCTGCTAGTAGACAAACACTGCCATTGCTCAGCCCTCCGACTTGCAGCTCTCCCACCCGCTCCACAGCTGGTCAAGAACCTTGCAAGCAGAAATGTGAAGCACCACCCAACCAAGCTCCACAGCTTGATGCATGCATACAACATCGACCCAAACACAGTAGAGAATTTCCAGCAGTACAGTTTGGCCCAAGATGGGATCTGGATCTAGCAATTCGAATCGCACCCACAACAGAAATCGTGCTACAAGAAGAGCTAGCAGATAGAACAGACATCAAGGTGTACTCTGATGGATCAGGGATAGGTGGGAAGATAGGTGCATCAGCAATGCTGTTTAGAGGAGAAGTGAAGAGGAAGTTGAGGTATCAGCTGGAATCAGACAAACACCACACTGTGTATGAAGAAGAAGGGATAGGGATGGTCCTGGGGCTGGAACTGATACGCATGGAGCAATGGGTGATCATGGCAGGTATGGGTGTTGACAACCAGGCAGCAATTACGGCCACCAGGCTCTCTCGCCTGGCCCCATCCCACTGCATCTGGGACTTATTTCACAAGCGCCTTGCAATGGTAGCCGGACGGCACAAAGACCTATTCCTGACAGTTGTACAGACACTGGGACACACAGACATCGAAGGCAACGAACTAGCAGACACGGAAGTAAAACATGCAGCAAAACATGGCTCCAGCCCATCTAACGAGCTACCAGCCCTGCTACACAAACCATTGCCAAGAAGCAAATCAGCAACCAAGCAGATGTACCACCAGCACCTGAAAAAGCAAGCAGTAAAGGACTGGAAAAGATCCCCACAATTCAGCAGAATGATATGCATTGATGCATGCCTACCCTCACCCGTTTTCCCTGCACTTGTAGCAAACCTCTCACGGAAACACACCAGCCTACTCATACAATCCCACCCCTCACACATCCCACTCACTAAACACCCACATCACATTGGAACAGCCGAATCACCCATTTGCCCCTGCTGCCGACAACACGAGGAGACGGTACACCACTACATATTACAATGCCCAGTTCATCACAATGCTCGTACCGAGATGCTACACCAAGCCAGCAGAGGTGCCTCATCACTCAAAAAGCTCCTCTCATGTGTGAAAATGCTGCCCCACCTGTTCCGCTTCGTTGGTCAGTCCTCCGTGATGTCACTCCTGCCATGCCCTAACACCATGCTTTATTATTATCCTACATTACATCACGGGCTTCACACCCCCTCTTATTTTGCGGTATTACCACTCAGGAATCACTATGCGAATCCCAGCTGTTGTGTTTGATTCTCACCCATGGTCACTAGCTAGTTAGGGAGCCCATCCTCATATATATTCCCTACCATAAGGCCTTGCCTCAAAGGAAAGAAAAAAAAAACCTCTGCCACCTCATCCTGACTCTCGCATTGCGCACCACCTCCTTTAGACACTCCCTCTGCCTCTTTCATCTCCACTATGGTCAAAACATTGTAGGCTTTAGAGGCTATTTGTGCGCATACAGTTTTTATTGTCCATGTTGCCTTACACGTCTTCACTACTGTCATGCAGTGCCGTTACTGCAATATGCAGTTTTCACACAATCAGAAACTTGTGTACTAAGTGCGTTCAGGGCATGTTTGGATCTCGGAATTTTAGAAATGGTTTGCCTGAACTAATTCCCCCCATGCGACTGCCAGCGCCACCACTGCACCAGCAAACTGTTTTGATATGACATGCTTCCTTTTTGCATTAGGAATAGTATGGCCCTGAGGCGATGGATCTTCCAAATACCCATCGGATCCTGGATCTTATCTCAGATATCAGGACTGTCTGCTGTCTGCTAAATACTGATGTATTTATTGCCACCTTTCAGGATTGCTAAACCAACTACAAAGCCTGAAAGTGAATAAATGGACAAGGTCAGAAATTCGACCTTGTCACTTTTTAACCATTAATTTCTCTCTACTATGTCTGACTCAGCTGCAGGACCTATCATAGACACTACCAATTCCATCCATGACACTGAAACGGAGGAGTCACTTCGCGTCACCTATGCTGGTGCCAAGCAGCGAATTGCTGCCTTAGAACAGCAACTTGTCACCCTTCAAGAGATGGGGACCAAGCGAAAATTGTAAGTCATCTTCTGAATTGCTTCACTCCTTTGTCAATGGACCATTGACTGCGAATTCCTTTGACATGGCTAGAGATGTTTCATCAACCATCACACAGGGCAGGGTGATTTGCCGACTAGTGTCCATGTTCCAGTCGGTTGATGAGCTGGTTGATGAAAACGATTGTCGTCGTGCGCTTGAGCTAGACCAGGATGAGGAAGAGGAGCGGCCTTGCGATGTTGATCCCACACCAGAGTATGTTAACTCGATGATGCTCCTGATGAACTTACAGCCCTGCCAGTCAGCAACGCACCTTCTGTGGTTTCAATCTTCTTATGTGACATGTGCCAGGCATCGAGGCCAAGTTAATGAATCTTGACATCCCGCAACTTGCTGTATACTTTCGAGATGTGAGATGCTTGACAGAGGTATTCAGATACTTGAGGTCCATTCTAACTATCCTTTAGCTGTGTAAAGGAGCAGGAGGAGCACAAGGCGATGATGCTGCCAATCTAAAGCCAGTCATCGTTAGTTGGATTGTGGCCATGTTTGAGAACCCACTTCCCCCACTTTCACTGCACATCAAGAGTGACTGCGGATTTGAGCACAATGTCACTGGTCACCTTCTTTGTCCAATTGATTTTGATTGGGCTGACCTACGGTGAGAACTCAGAAGTCTCCACTACATTCTGGCACTTATCACCTCCTTGAAGTGTGCATCAGAACATCCAGGATGGTCATCCTGGTTTTCTTGTTACAGCTGATTCATGGCCAGCCTTTCTCTACCCACATGCCAGAGCCAACGAAGATGACATGGAGCATGGGCTCTTGCAGAGTGCCATCTTGGTAAAGGTACGATGTATTTCTATATGTGCAGCATCAGTTCTGCCAATAGTATTCTTTAGGCCTTCAAATTTGCCTTCACCTCACCTACATCTGCCCAAGATATTGCGAGTGAAAATGATCTGGAACACCAAGCACCTCGAACACTTCAGCATAGAACTCGGAAGGCACTGACTCAGGGCAATGTCGCAAGCCTGCTTGGAATGAGATCAGTCACACCCCGATCAATTGCATATACCGCAGTACAGGTAAGGCCTCCCCATCAGCACCATTGTATAACTCACCCCTCGGTACAGCTTTGATTCTCCCTGTCCAACGCTGCTGCTTGGAATGAGAATGATGGATGTTTCAGTTATCCTGTTTTCTACAACAATATCATTGATTTCTTTGAAGTGACTCCTGGGCCTGCGGCTCAGTGTCATGCACAGAGTCTCCTATCATGGTGGACAAGGTAAGCCCTCTTTGTTGCCATCACTCTCCAAATCTCAACTTGGACAGGAAAATTTTTGGAGACCATCATGTTTCAATGCCAAACCAGTCACGTCCAGGATCTTCTGTTTCCAAACTCCTCATGCAGCGAGCTGCTCGGGAGCTTCGGGCTAGTGGTCAACCTGCCCAATAAATGTTTTATATATTGCCAGTACATTAACTAATCGATGTTCATATTCTCTGGGCATTTGTGAGCTTGTAAGAGTAATACATTGCCAGCATTCAACACTTCGATATGGGTACCATGATGGGACACGTGCTCTACTTCATTATAATCTTGTGCCAACTTGATACCAAATTGTAATGCACTGGGGTTAATCCCACATACTTGCTCTCAATACAACAGGACATACATATGTGCGCACATCTGATCTGGTGCCAAAGTGATGCCAATTCGCAACATGTTGAGGTTTAACCGTTTATCACACAATCTACAAACTGGCGTACAAACCTGATGTCACACTGTAACACATTGACTGACCTGATGCCAAATTGTAGTGCATTGGACTTTATCGCACATATTTACTACCTTGATGCCAGTATAACAGGACATCCTATTCACACATATGCACAAGTAGGTACAATCCTGTGCCAACTTGATGCCAGATTGTAGCAGCATTGGAATTTATCATGCATTTTCACTACCTTGATGCCAATACAACAGTGTGCACAGTAGTTGGCCAGTTGCCTTACATGTCATTTTCGGCTCTCCGACCATGATGCCGAAGTGCACTGGGCTCCTTTCCACACAAACGCACTCCCTCATCACTTATAGGTCAATGCTATTTGACCGACACTTTACTCATGATTATACCATAGTCACACTTATATAGGAGATAGGAACAGTTGAATATCTTGGCTGCTTCAGTAATATCACCCCCAGCAATGAAATGCCTTTCCACATGCCACATTCCTCTACAGCAATCCCATCAGGCATATTGTCAGCTAGTATGCAGAACACTGTTGCACAATTTCACTGAGTGGCAAAGGTACATATACACTGGAGTATCTTGCCCAGTACAGTGCTAACATTCAACATTGATCCAACTATTACAAGGGGTTTCCCTATTTTATGCTACTTTTAACATCAGAAACATGTCCGATTTCCAATGTATTTTAGTCACAGAATCCTTACCGATTTCATGGCTCCGAGTTTAGCCACCATCCTCCAGAAGTCAACAACACCAGATGTTCTGCAAATAGGGCTGCGATGGACACGACACTACTAAATGTTATCATTTCTGGAGTCATCTTCCTCTCGACCCGTTCGTTTTCCAACTGATGGATGATATCATTAGGTGTATTTTTTGCTTATAACTGAAATTGGTAGCTGTCAATCACTATGTGAGACAGCTATGGCACATCCATCTTCTCTGGCAGCTCTGGAACTGATGGCCAAAACAGTCGCCCACTTCAAATTGCAAGGGCCTTACAAGTTAATTTACAACTTCTTGCAACTTCACGCTGATTAAATCAACATTACCGCAAGTAATACTTTTTTATTTGTCTCTGTAACATTAACCAAAATGAGCATCTGTTACTACGCTTCACATTTACTCCCTCTCCCTTCAACAGCAATCAACTAGGTAAGTTTCGGGAATGTGACTGTGGTATACATGGACCTACCAAAACTTGTAACTCTCACTGTAGTAATTATACTTTTTTAATGTCTTTGATGCGTTACAAGGGGTCTGTACTGTACTGACAGAAAATCCTAAATTCACTGATGGGAGGGCTGTGTTCGCTGACTATTCCGATCTATTCCCAATCGTCCTCTACATAATCTTCATTGCGATCTGGGTTTTTTTTTTTCGACTTCTCATAGTCACGCCTATGTCTGCGCCGAGTTTCGTCGTTCCGGTGTGGCCCAAATGCCATAACTTTCGCACAACGGTTTCGTCCTTCTGCCATGGATTCCGCTCACGTCCGAATTCCCGTTTTCCAACGAAATGCCTGACATACTCTATAGGGCAAGGTTGGGTATCTTGTCTATTGCGAGTAATATGACGGGCCCGAAGACATCTCCCAAGGTTCATTACCATCCTTTTCGAGATCGAAAGTCCCAATTAAGCCGTATTTTTCGAAGTATCATGGTACCTTTGTTTACTTGATTCTCCGACCTGATTTCTTGTCGCTATACAGCTCCCATGATGTAGGCGTAACCTCCCCTTTTTCGCCTGCGGCGAGATGGTCTCCATTGAGTGGTTTGGAAGCGGAGGGGATCGTCTAGTGGTTGCATAACACAACTGCTTTTTAGTCTTGGTCACCGGGCTCATCGAGACTGGTGAGTTTTCCCCTATTTTCGTCCACTTCCCCTCCGATGCCGTTATCTACAGTGTGCTTCAGCCAATTTCGCAATAGCAATCCCCCTTCGAATGAACGATGAGGGATGCCGTATGCTGTCTTTCGGGTGAGTGGGAGTGATCACATGTGCTTTGGATGACGCCTAACGTGGTGGTGGGCTTCCAATGAGGTGGGGGCCACTTGGCGACGCGATGTAGACGGAAAACCGAAGTGCTAGGAAATAGGCGGTCCAACAATAGAGATGGATACATCGGTCTTCCACCTGACAAGCCCAGGTAGGTATATCCTCGTCCTTCCGAGTTTTCGACCCTAATATTAAGCTACAGATTCTATATTCATTAAGTCAAACTCGCCGACTGTTGGCTATCAGCCTAAATTTGAACGTCTTGCCCAATCGATTTCTATTGAAATATTTGGAATCGTTCAATGACGATGCATGTCCGTTCGTGCCCTTGGAGAAAATAAGCTATCTATGACTTCGCTTCACCTGTAGGAGAATTTTCGACGCCCAGGAAGGTTCATTCCACCCATTTCCCGTGGAAGTTCCGTTAGTTGAGCATGAGCATTGACAAGGACCCGCTCGGATTTCTGTAAACTTTGGTTCATGCAAATATCCAGCATCAGGAAGCATGAAAGGTTCGTCTGTGCTCTCTCAATCTGGTGATAAAAGCTTAGCTTTCAGTGATACTCTCTCACATTTAGACAGCGTTCATATTTCAAAATCAAGGTTATATACGAATTTACCGTGAAGGATATTGATTAGAAGTTTGTGTATGTATATACCTAACAAGGTATACCATCTAGTGCGTTCATTCAATTCCAAGTAGTTCCCACTGATACGACTCTCCACCTTCTATCGCAGCAATAGGCGAGTCTTACATCGCGTATTTCGCCTTCAATCGGACGCGGATGTTCGCCTTGGATGCTCAACATCCAAAGTCGTCGGTGTATCCCAAGCTGCTCCTTCTCGTCCTGAGCCCGACCTTTCATAGATGGCCAACTTTATAACTTCTTCCCCATGTCCTGTGGCGCCCCCTCCGGATCAGCAACCCCAAGACTAGTACCTCAGGCTCGTGATTAGACCGCTCCTAAGTACGCATACAGCACATTTCATCAACCATCGAAGATGCACTCCGACTTTCTATACTGCTTTGAGCTAAGCCCAACGCCAGCCGGCGCTCATGCAAATGGACAGAATTGCCATTGTATACACCACCCGTGCGTACCATCCGTCTTCATTGCATCCATCTCATTCAAAGACTTGTGTAGTGACATGCCCAACGACCGTCTGATATATTATTTTTTTTTGTCTGATATATTATTTGTAGAAGCGAAGGTATCAATGACGACCACGTACCTCGACCCTGATTATATCTTCGCGCATATTTGGCAGGGGTTGTCTCGCACCAACGATATGGCACACGCTGCTTCTTTTACCTGCAAGTAGACGACGAATTCTTTACCAAGATCTCGAGACTATGCGAGAAGCGCCTTGGATCGATATCTTTTCTGTCAAAATTCACGTCTCGATACTTGACACTAGGCCAGATCGCCAACATGCATCCTTCAAGTTTTATAATATATTATAATTTGAGGATCATATGACCTCATTGTTTGAGATGACGATACTCTGCTTCAATACTGTGCTTCAATACTGTGACCTATGAATGCTTACATACGGAAAAGAACTATGCAACAGATTCAAGACCTTCATGCGAACTACATCCCAGGAGAAAAACTTGACTCCATCCACACAACTTCCCTGAACGCCTCCAAGCAGCCCAGCAAAACTTCCCTATTATCCACTGCGCTCATTCCCTCCTCCTTCAACGTCACTGGCGGCACGAATCTCTGGACATTCGTCGCTCTTGGTGGATACCGCGACGTCTGGACAGCCTCCACCAATTCAGCCGTAATCTCAAACTTATAAAATACAGGCGTGGTGCCGTTCATCACGATGGCGGGGACGACCTTGATTTCAACAGGCGGCAGGCGCATGAGTCGCTGCGCCCTGTTGTGCATCTGGAATACTGCGATAGCTTGTGCCAGAAGCTGCGCCTCGGGACACTGACCCACCGGTGAAGATTGGCTGGGAAGGTAGTGACGCCCACGTAGCCGACAGTCCTCCTTTACAAGGAGCAGCACCGTCTCAGACTTGGGGTGGAAAACGCATACATCTGCAACAGCGTGCGTGTTTTTCCCACCCATGTACAAGGGCATATCTTGACCACGCCTAACAATGCGGTCCCCGTTCTCTCCAGTGAAGCCTAGCATGTTAAGAAGGTGGTAGGCGAGGTTTATGACGGCATCGTCGTATACTGGGATAGCATTAGACCGCATGGCTTCGCGTAGATAAGTGAAAAAGAGTCGTTCAGTGTTGTTCAGCGATGGGAATACGTCTGCGAGTGTCTCTTGATACAGTGGTAGGCGAGTGGATAGGAGGCATTGGGAAACGTTTGGGCGGGGTAGTTCGTCGGTCCCAAAGAATGTAGCAAGATCTGTGTCGAATATTTTGACGTTGTGGGTATTTAGATCTTTGAATGTCCAAGCAGAACTTTTTTTTGGAGGTCCTGTGTGGAATTTCATGGCGGCTCGTAGGGTTGAGGAATCGAATACGACCCTATCAGCTTAATAAAGGGCGAAAAGGGGGCCATGTTTAAGATGGATGTGACGCCGCGGAACTTCCATTCTAGGAAGAGCGGCGGAGTAATTCGGAAATATATTCCGGTATCTCACGCATACAGCATCCACTCGGTGATGCATCCAACTATCCTTCCCCTGAGGGTTAGCTACCCTGGGTGAACGGTCATGAGTCCACCAATTCGACAATTGGGATGCATGTATTCCGGGATTATACGAGGCACCTGACATGAACGTGAGTTAAATGCCATGTCAGGATTTGTATAGTATATACTTATCAGGACCAGCTGACTCCGGAGTCCGAGTGTCCGACACCCTTCCATCGAGGAGGTATGACTTGCTTTGGACTTGCTATGCATGAATGCAAACCAAATTCCCTTGGATTTTGGAGGCCCCCAAATATTGCACATAGTAACCCGATTGGCGTGTAGGCTCGGGATGAGACTGTGACACAAAAAAAGAATGTGGCAACTTGACACATTTCCTATTTACGAGTCCGGCAGACTCCAAACCAGCCGCGGGGACAGGCTCCAAACCAGCCTCTCGTATCGTTCGAATGGGGGTAATCAGAGTAGAAACACAATGTTGAGAAAATTCTATTTTTACCTACCACCGAACCGCAACCCAAACGAGCGATAGAGAGGCTGGCAAGAGAAACCCAACTCTAACCTTGGATCAATATAATCTACATCTTCGCCAGAATTGTTTCTGTATTTTCATTTGTTTGGCAAGAATCTTATCAAATGAAAATCAGTATTCTGCTTGACTCGGAGCCTCGAAAGCTTTCAAGATCTTCACAACATGCCTCTTCCAAAGCTCCAGCTGGATAAAATCCTTGTGAAGTTGGATTCCCATGCCTCATCCAAAGAGGATGAGAAATTTTGGTGGATTGTCACCTTGTTTGAAGTTTTCTGGTATGAGAAAAGTAAGGTCGGCATATGAACTGACAGAAAACTTGATTTCTCGGACAACGAGGTGGATGTTTGGTTGATCATTAGAGCAGGTGATGTACTCTGTTTCTCGTGCCCGAAGGTGCAGAATCTTTGTGACATCAAGCAGTACCTCAAGTGGCAGTGTAGCAGAAGCTATGTAGTTTCTGGGATGAGGTTTCCTTGAAGGAGAGGTAGGCCAGGTTAGAATAAGTCAGCTGTTGTTCGCGTTGGCTAGTTACAAAGCTGTCACAAAGTAATGATAACACACCTGATCTTCCCACAAACCCAGTCTTATAATAGTGGGTGATCCGGTGCCTCACCCACTATTGT
>QLOK01042000.1:0-124933 GCA_003313805.1 Tricholoma flavovirens
GAAGAAGTACAATTAATATCTTCCCAAATGTCCCAACTCAATGAGGAAGCCCCTCGCCGAGAAGATAAGCAAGTACTGCAATGCAAGTTGGTGGTGCCCCGCTCAAGCTGAGCAGGCTGCACCAATGCTTGTGGTACCCAAGAAGAATGGGAAATTACGCACTGTGATAAACGCACAGAAACATAATTATAACATGGTGAAGGACATTACACCGTTTCCAGATCAAGACCTAATCAGGCTTGATGTTGCTCGAACTACATTTCGCTCGAAGATTGACCTCCCAGACGCATATGAGCAAGTCCAAGTGGAACCAGAGGATGTCTGGAAAACCACCTTCTTGACAGTTCAGGGCATCTACAAGAGCCTAGTTATGCAACAAGGCAACTGTAATGCACCATCAACCTTCCAGCGATTGATGAATTCCATATTCCAAGATTATATTGGAGTATTTGTCCACGTGTACCTGGACGACATATTTGTGTTTAGCAAAACCATCGAGGACCACCAGCAACATCTGGAGCTGGTGTTTAACAAGTTACAAGAACACTCTCTGTTCCTTCAAGCAGAGAAATGCAAACTCTACACTGAAAAGGTAGAGTGTCTCGGTCATATGATCAATGAGCATGGTCTTCATGCCGACAGCAACAAGATGGCGCGGATATGAGAGTGGAAGACACCTCATAACTACCACGAGGTCCAAAGATTCCTTGGACTCATGCAGTATCTGGCACACTTTTTGCCAGACATCAGCGCGTTTACCAGCCTGCTGTCCTCAATAACGAGAAATGGTCAAGCCTTCCATTGGCGGCTGTTGCATGACCACTGCTTCCAGATGATCAAAGACATCTGTTGCATGACTCCAGTGCTGAAGCCGATTGACCATGAATCACCTGAACCTATCTGGGTGATTTGCGATGCTTCAGTCTTTGTGACTGGAGCAATGTATGGGCAGGGACCAGAATGGCAGACTTGTTGGCCTGCCAGCTTCCTGTCCAAGAAGTTCTCAGATGCTCAAAGGAACTACAGAACCTTTGAGCATGAGACAATAGCCATACTTGAGGCTCTCCTCAAGTGGGAAGACAAACTGATCGGCAGACATATTCATGTTGTCACCAATCACCAGGCGCTGGAGTTTTTCCAAACCCAGTGTCAACTTTCTGCTAGGCAAACACAATGGTTGGAATATCTATTGCGTTTCGACTTTGACATTTGTTATGTCAAAGGTAAACTGAACAAGGTAGTGGATGCTCTGTCCTGCTACTACCAGTTCGACTCTTGGGATGATGCCCCTCTAGTCCAGCACTACATCTTCGCAGACGTACACCTTGATCCAAACCATGAGGATCTCCTGTGGGACCAACACCTCGAGTTAAAGAATCAAGTAATCAAGAATTGATCCACCACATCTCAGAAACAACAGATTGGCGAACAGCTCAGGGCTCTCCAAGAAAGAATCGAAGAGCGGGAAAGCACTGCTCTGCATATGAGCGGTAGCATGGAAGGGGAAGGTTGCCCTTCTCCCAATAATGATGAAGGATTGAAGGATGACCCTTCGATCTTTGAATCTCAATCAAGAGGTCCCAATCTCCAGAAGTTCATTATGGAGTGGGATCTCTTGCACAACGACATCTGGAAGGGATATATAGTCGACTGTGTTTTCAAGAAGATTCTTGAAAAACCTAAGGATCACCCGGGCTTCGAGATCTGGGATGGCTTCATATGGATGAAGAACCGAGGTGGGGAGGAAGTATTGTGTGTTCCCTCCACCAATTCCAAGGGTATGACCTTACATGGTCGTATCATTGAGCAGGCCCATATGATCATAGGGCATTTCGGCCCTTTGAAGATGTTGGAATACATCTGCCATTGGTATTGGTGGCCTTAACTTCAGTACGAGGTCAAGACTTTCTGCAACTTGTGTGAACGATGTGTTCGCTCGAAAAGGGAATATTGCTTGCCTCGCGGCAAGCTGCACTCCCTGCCAACCCCTGTCTGACAGGCGCGACTACCTCTGGGTTGTAATTTGTTGGCTATCTTCAATGGTTCACTTTATACCATTGAATATGACAATGACAGCTACCGAATTATCTCCTTTATTTATAAAGGAGATCGTCTGCCTTCACGGACTTCCCAAATTGATCGTATGTGATCGAGACTCGAAATTCACATCCAAATGGTGGCATGAGGTGCACCATATCTTGGACATCAAGCTATTGATGTCCACCTCATTCCATCCTCAGACGGATGGAATCACTGAGAGAGCGAATCGTACGATTGCTCAGATATTATGTGCATTTATTTCATCCAACCAAAAAGATTGGGTGAAACTCCTGCCCTTGGTAGAGTTTGCCATAAACTCTATGATCAACAGAGTGACAGGCATGGCCCCGTTCGAGATATGCAGTGGAATCCTGCCTCAGATGATGCAGGACCTTCCACTAGCAGAACACATCCCACCTGGGGTGCGCACATTCACCATGAATGCCCTTCGCAACATGGCAGTAGCACATGATTGCATTATTGCTGAACATGTATTCCAGTGGTACTATACTAACAAACACAGGTGTGATGAGCCTGATGTCCAACAGGGAGACTTGGTCTACCTGTCAACAAAAAACTTGGCCCTCCCCAAGGGATGGGCCAGCAAGCTTCTACCTAAATCCATAGGTCCATACAAGGTCCTACAAGCATTGCCTGAATCCTCCAACTACAAGTTGGAGCTCCCAGAGGAACTCAGGTGCAGGTGAATCCACCCGCACTTCCATGTGAGCCTTCTCAGGCCACATCACCCCAACGACAATGCTCTGTTTCCCAACAGGCGTACCCCAGAAGCATATGGCTTTGGTGCTCCTGATGACATTGAATGGTATGTGGAAGAAATTACGGCCCACAGATGGGTGGGCCGTAACATTCAATTCGAGGTGAGGTGGAGTCTAGGCAACACCACTTGGGAGCCTTTAGCAAACTGCAATGAACTTGCAGCTCTGGACTCCTATCTGTCGCTGATGGGTGTCAGCGACTGGAGAGCTCTCCAGTGGCGCGCAGCAGGCACTGCACACGAAGGAAGGTGAGAAGGAAGGGCTCTAGGCCCTTCGGAGTCAGCTGGGACACATCACATGTGAGCCCACAGCTGACTCAGGACTCAAACTCCACAGCTGTATATGACACACCACGGAGTTCAAATTTTTTTTTTCTCTTTTCCCATCGCTGTGGTACTTCCCATGGCGACCCCACACGACGCAGATGACCCCATGGGGGACGACACTACTTCAAACTCTCACTGAGCGCATGATCGATCTTGAAAGGGGAAGGAGAAGACGAGGAGGTCCAAGCCACCCAGCTCGGACAGCGAAGAGGAAAGGGAGAGGAGACCACGTTCACCAAGCCCTGGTGAGCTACGAGCTCGGGCGCGAGTCAATCGACAGAGTGCACGAGGTGAACAACAGAGGAGTGTAGGCACCAGTGCCTATACCATCAGCTCGTGGCGCTGCGACAAGCATGGCAACCTTGTCCATTGAGGCCAATGTAACATGTGTTGAGACTACGTGTTACATGTCTATGGGCATGCCCTAGACAAGGATGCTGATTTCTTCGACACAAGGGACCGTCGAGACAATGATTTGACCCACTCCTTGAGGGTCAAATACAATAAAACCTTCAACGAATATGACAAAGATATTTTGACGCTCAAGGACTCCATCCGGGCCCTTGAGGATAAACTAGACCACGCCAAGGGTCTATTAGACGACAGAAGGACGAAGAGGCCTCACACATGAGAGCCCTCGCCCCCCTCTGAGATGACTCAGAGGGAGCTTTATGCAGCAGCTGCCTCTAGATCGGCTGCTCCACGTGTTGTGCCTCCCCAAGTTAGGGATGAGATGAAGGCGGCATACCCACCTCTTCCAATCCTTCCTCCACCGAAGTACCAAGCTTTGGCACCTCGAATAGCCAGACCGGTGAACTGGATCCTGGCAGGCAGGCCATCAGGAACACTTCTGTCGGCCATTCCTCAGAACACTGAGGAATTCGACCAATGGGCTCGGGTGGCACACACCCCCGACAATTACCCCAACCTCCAATGGGCACATGAGTACATGCACTACATCAATGAGGTCCCATCAGTGGCTAGAAGTCTGCTGATGAATCATGCTCTGGCGAGCTGGAGGCTTCCCAGCTGGCTCCCAGAGGAGCAACAGTCAAACCATGGAGTGCATCGACTAAAGGACCCCACTCGCTTGGAGCAACCAAGCGTGACTGACACCGCTGAGCATTGGGCTCAGTTTATGCATCGTCATCGATACCAGTGGCAAACCACGCCCAGTATCCTGCTGGACCTGCACAGGGTCTTGCTTCCCCATGTCAGGGGAAACCTCCTGACACGTCAGCAAGTCCCCACTGGACTATCCCAGCGGCAAAGGTTTGGACTTTACCTCCGCCTGGCAGAGGTGTTCGTCCTGCCTGGACTCTATCGCCAGGTGTGAGAATGCAAGCACATCGCCCTGGCCCCAAGTCGCACTCAACAACCCTTGTTGAGTGTTATGGACAATACTACCATCGAAGAGGTTGTCTGACACCTTGCGGTGACAGGAGTCATGGACCTCGAGGTCTGTGAAGCCCATCATTACACTCTTGGATGGCTTTCTCATATGGCCAACATGAGCAACCCTCACCTGGAAGAGCCTGAGGCGGCCTCAGCGATCTTGAATTGGCTGAGGCAATCACAGCCTGGTCCAGAGGACACCCCTCTGATGACCAAAACCCATTGGTGGACACCTGGCCCCACCGACATCTCATTCTCGGGTCCTCAACCAAAGAGAAAGAGAGAACCAACCGTCCCTCCAAGGAGTGGTCCCCCTAGTAATCCAGCTGGAGCCCCGGCTGGACCCAGTACATATCCACAGGGAACTGCCTGGGGATTATCTGGACAGCTGCTAGCGGTATGAAGTAGTGTACTGCTGCTGGCCCTAGCAGGGCCATCCACACTGGCCCCTGCTCAACCTAGCCAAATGGACGAAAGGCTCACAGGCTCTGATCCCGACCCAACCAGTGGCTGGGGTGATGTACCCATCACCCGAAAACTCACTCCAGGCCAAAAGAGGGCCCTAAAGATTAAACGACAGGTTGAATTGGGGATTCCTCCAAGAGGGTTCGGAGGGGGAAGGTCCTCCAACCAGTTTGCAGTCATCATGAGTTTCTCACGACAAAAGAAGAAGTCTGGAAGTGTCAGTGACAGCACTGATGATGTTTCTGAGGATGACCCTGACCCCGTATTGTCAGCGGGTCTCCGAGCTCAGAGAACTATCTCTGAGACGCCGGTATCTCAGGTACCTTTGTTACCCAGCTCAGGGGTCCCTGACCACAAGCAAACCATCGAATTCATGCCCAGCCCAGAGTGTGGAGCAATGATCGCGGAAGTGTTCATGGGCACATCTTCAACCCAACCAGTTTATGACTTTCCCTTGATGACCTAGGATTGGCCGATGAGGATGAGCCCAAGGACAATTCTACTAGGATGTAGAACATCCCTCTAAACAACAAAAAAAAAAAGATGGCTGCCTTCTGCTGTCGGCTGAAGCCAAAAGGGGAGGGTGTTGTTAGTGTTTGAAAGTCCAGTCTATTGGACCGAAAAAAGACCATGGACCAAACTGAACCAGACTGATGGCAACCGGACCGTCGGTTGCAGTTGCCCTAACATTTTCATAAGTCCGGTTCACGGTTCATCAATGGTAGAATATCTCAATGGACCGCCCAAAGACTGACTGCAACCGGTTGTGGACCGGACTTCAGTTGCATCAAGCTTGCAAGGTCTGAATATATGATACACATCATGTATATTAGGTTGTGGTCAATCTTTGATATTAATTGCAATTCACAATGTCGGCCTGCACCCAGTGACCCAACCCACCTCTTACACAATTGCAATGTGGAATTCTAAGCTTGTCATCTGGCATTATCTCTCTGGTTCATCCACCCTGCATCAATGTCACTTCACTGGCAAAATTCACTGAGATAGGCTCATCTAGTCATGCCTGTACAAGATCAGCCTTTTCAAATACCATTTTGACAGAGATAAGCATAGATCTCAGTAATTTCTCAGTCATTTTTCATGATCCTATACTTATTCTGACACTAGAGCAATGTCGCTTGAAGGTCCCAAACAAACGAGAGGCTAGCGTTTAGCCGTTCTTTTGCGATGTCCATATCTTGTTGTGATGGGGGAATGGGATGGGGACCATCTCTCTAGGTGAGTTCTCAATCGTTTTACATGATCCTATACATGATCTAACACTATTACGATGGCGTTTAAAGTTCCCGAAAAGACGAGAGGTTAGCGTTCACCCGTTCTTTTGCAATGTACATATCTTGTTGTGATGGGGGAATGGGATGGGGACCATCTATCTAGGTGAGTTGTCAATTGTTTTACATGATCCTATACTTGATCTGACACTATTACGATGGCGTTTGAAGGTCCGGAAGAGACGAGAGGCTACCGCTCAGCCGTTCTTTTGCGATGTCCATATCTTGTTGTGATGGGGAAATGGGATGGGGACCATCTATCTATGTGAGTTCTCAATCTTTTTACATGATCCTATATTTGATCTGACACTATTACAATGGCGTTTAAAAGTCCCAAAGAGACGAAAGGCTACCGCTCAGCCGTTCTTTCGCAATGTCCATATCTTGTTGTGATGGGGAAATGGGATGGGGACCATCTATCTAGGTGAGTTCTCAATTGTTTTACATGATCCTATACTTGATCTGACACTATTACATTGGTGTTTGAAGGTCCCCAAAAGACGAGAGGCTAGCATTCAACCGTTCTTTCACAATGTGCATATCTTGTTGTGATAGGGGAATGGAATGGGGACCAGCTACCTGGTGAGTTGTCAATTGTTTTACATGATCTTATACTTGGTCTGACACTACTCACAACCTTTATTTCACTACATATATACTTGTTCACAGGCCCCTGCCTGTGAAGGGTATCTCTTTTAGTGTAGTTTATTTTACGGTTCCTAAACTTCCTATTACATACGTGGTCCTGACCAGTCCTGGACTGGTCTGGACCAGTCTAGTTCTGGATGGGTGGCAACCGGTCCAGCAACCGTAAGGCAACCGAGATGGACTGGTCTATACCGGTCCAGTCTGCGGTTGCATATATATTTTGAAAAACATGAACCAGTCCGGTTCACAGTTGCACCCCAAGGTGGGCAAAAAACTGGACCAGACCGGACTTTCAAACACTACTCATTGCAACATCTTTAGGTTATCTACCGAGTCATGTTGAGCACTGTACACGAGCTTTGCCAAGCTTTCATGATCACCACAATCGTCTTCAATTGACCACGATCAATTTCAAGCGAACTTCGACCATGTTTAGACCAATTTCAAGTGCTCCAGCAGCCATCCTTCTTATTGTCAAACATCATACATTGCTACCACATTGCTAGAGGTCATACAACATGCTTATCGGACACAAGATAACAAAAAACATTGCATTTTTGAAGGACATGGGACGATTTTCAAAGTATTTTGAACTCCTCAAAGGGGGAACATGGTATCACAAACTGTTTATAACATTTCCACATCATTTATTGTTTTACCCATCGTTTTTAGGCCCATTTATTCACTTACTTCCTGCCTCATGTTTGCCTCATGTTACATTTTCCCTTTTAGTATCATTTTCTTAAAGTCTATAAAAGCTTGTATCACTTATCTTTTCAACAAGGAACTATTCAGGTTCACTTCACTATTGTCTGATCTGAGAGTCGCAGCTCTTGAGTCCAAGAAACTTGTCTTAGTTCAATTTAGTGCGAAATCACTCACAAAACTCACTTGAAATTGCTCATGTCCTCTTTATTAGGCTATTGAACATCCTTATCCTCTAACAATTATTGTATTCCCCTCAACAATGTCCTTGCCATCACCATCCCATTGTCTCCCCTTTTGAACGATCCTGCTTTCATAGCTCGACCAACCTCGAACATTGATCAAATGCTCAATATTTGATTGAGCTTGTGATATTACATCACATATCGCTCGATATTCCTCGCATTTCCTCACCATTGACTCCCTAACCTTGAACTAGGTCTTCCAACTTGGAACCAACTTGCTACTTTATACTAGACTGGACGATCCCCACAGATACCTTTGTTTTAGGTGTTTTGTTTGGGTTATCCTACTTAGCACTATCACCAGATCTGAAGAATGACACCCATTGTTCTATGGATAAACTTGTCAGTAAATGACAAGTGATGCACACAGCACCCCTCCCTGAGGGACCCACCTCATTCCCCACAACCTATGCGTCCCCACACACATTACGGATCCTCCTCCATCCCCCAAATGGCCATAATGCTGATCCACCTGCAATTCCACAGGGAATCACATTGCCATCATCTTGATGGTACAGAGCTTCATCAGAATGACAAAGCATACTGTTCTGGAATGAAAATCATCAATAAACAATGAGTGGTGCCTATAGCACCACCCCCTGCAGTTCAAACAAGCTGCTCACCTCATTGCCATCCACCTACATGTTCTAAAACATGTGTCAAACCTTCGTATGGCCCCCAAGCAGCTGTATCATCAATCCACAGGCAATCTCCTGGGGACTTGTGTCCTTGTCATCTTGCTGGTGGTACCGAGCTGGGCCAAATTGATGAAATTCGTGGTTCTGTAAGCGAAAACATCAGTGAATGTTGGACAGTGCATCCAGCACTGTCCCCACATGTACAGATGACAGACTCACCTGTAATCTGAACCCATATGCACTCAACAATGCATTACAATCCTTCCTGCAGCCCCCAATCAGCTGCTCCCTCAACCCCATCACGGTCCAATGAACGGCCATGCTCCAGTTGTTCCGAAAGAGCAAAGCCATGCCACAACAGCACGGTTATCCAAGAATGTTTGAATGCAAATGTTAGCACTGAAAAGAAGTTAAGAACTTCATCAGTGGCAATCAGAGAAAGAACAGTAGAATTGGGCTTACCTAGTCCAGTTGTGAAAGAGCCCAACAAACAAGTTGGGCTTGCTGAATTGCACCAGACTGGTGCAACAAATACTAAATGATCTAAACAAACATTATTAGCAAGATGGAACACCACATTTCATCAAGTTCACCTCGAGACCGAGGTGAGGCTGTGAATCCACAGCTGAAACTTCCCAGTCGGGAAGGCCATACCTGGGAACATTCAAGAGTGAACGTTTCTAATGAGATGAAACTCACAGTTTCATCTCACTCACCTCAAGACCGAGGTGAGGCTGTGAACACACAGCTGTGACTTCCCAAAACAGGAAGTACAACGGTCCAACAGGGACATGCATTGCCAAGATGTGTGTCAGACTGGCGTATGACACCACAGCCCTCATAGGAAATGGGGGGCAAGAACATTGACTTGCATCAACATATTATGCATGATTCAAATCATGTGGCAGAACAATCTCATCAATGATCTCATCAACAGAAAACATGTGACTCAACTCACATCTCAGAAATATCTCAATGCAGACTTGGAGTTCCACGTTCCACATCAATATGATGCATCACTTGCAGGGCCGAGTGGTGCCAACAACTGGGTTCCCAGGGTGTTACTTAGTTCCCATTTTATTATTTTACCTTGTACTCACAAGGTTTTTTTTCTTTCCTTTATTTAGATGGAGCTGGTCTGTATCAAACTGGCTCCTTCCTAATCTGTACAGTAGCCAAACCTTAACCTGTATCACATACACAAGCAATCATACATTATTCATACTTGTTGCCTCGTGTGATCTACTAGGTTTCTCAGCTCACTACACTGATTCATTGCATCTCGAAAAGTACATTTGTTGCTAGCTGGTAGATGAACCCACAATTTGTTTGCAGCTGGCTTTGGCCTTCCAAAACACCTGCATCTCAATGCTAAATCCATGTATCCCATCTACACTAACCTCTTGAGTTCAACTTCTACTGCTGCCTGCATGACAAAACACCAAGTCTGACCAACTGAAATGGCTCCAGCATAGTGGAAAAAATGCTGGCAAATGGAGTGGAGGACAGGCTAGAGTGGCTCAACCAGTGGCCAGGGTGGGTCCTTGGGTAAGTCAAGATTCAGGTGTGAGAGTTGACAAGAGCATGGCTTAATGTTGCATCTTGATTCAGGGATTAGAAATGAGTAGAAAATGTAGATCTCACAAGTAGCAGAAGTGGTCATGACCAGCTCCTTAATCTGAACAACTTCAGCCCATTGGTTCTGATCCAGTGCTGAGAGATGCTTCTTTCCTTGCTCTTCTCAGAAGAGATCTTCAATGATCCTAGATCATCATCCTATGCTTGTAGGGCTCTGGTGGTGGTGAGTTGATCATCTGACGGTTTGAGCCAACCAAGAGTCCCAACTCCATCAAAGCCATGGCTTCAGATTGGGTAGCCATGATCAATCTGGTCACACCTGAGACAGGCTGCAGTTTTCAAAGTCAGCTCATGATTAGCCGAGTCGTGGCAACACTAGTACCCAGAATTTAGGTCTGAGCACTGTAACCTGTGACCTTGAGACTGTTGGAGTAACTTGACCTTCTCTTTCTAATTTTGTTTATTACTGGGGCAATCTTGGCCTTTAGGAACATGATGACATGCATAACCAGTGGCAGATGGATTTGGATTTGGATAATATGGTATGATTCATGTCTCCAGGACTTTAAAGGTTCATACATGTCATCTAATCTTCAAGTTTGATCAGGCTCAGCAATTCAGACCTGATGAAGGTGATGGTGGTGGTGGTGTTGATCCTGGGAGTCATTATAATATTGAGAGGCTTCTACAATGGCAAAGCAGGAATATTGACTTGCTATTGACTGTACATTGAACAATCGGAAAACATCGCATATGACCAAATTAGGACATTTCTCACTGAATTCGCGTGACTTTGATGGATTTCCTGCTCAAACCGTCTGTGGAAAACCTTCAAGTCTTTCGGAGTCATGTTCAGCTTGGGAAAAGCTGTCAGTTGCACTATTTTTCATATTTTTCCCAATTCTTTCAGAGCTTGGCCAAAATTTAGGGGGTACATCATTGACTGGGCTCATGGCAATAACTTGAAAATGGGTAATTCAGGTTGGGTAGATGGTGGATCTGGCATTGATTATCTTTGTTGACTTTGTTTGTCCACGCTGTACCAGCGTCTAGTACTCATATTAACTCCACCCGTACTGACATGTTAGGCTCTAGTGGATAATTATGTAGAACACAAGCTACTTCTCTTCCGGATCCCTGGGGGTAGGTCTGAACGGCGAATTTTAAATTTTTGGTACCCCACTCGCACGCCAAGTAGAATAAGAGATAAATTTCTCCTTCTCCATTCTTTTGTATACTCACCGGTGCGGCTTGCTTCTTGCAGGCACCATTGCTTGTAAAACTCAGAAAGAGCTTTTTCTTTATCGAATGCAATGGATGAGGATGGCAGGCTAGCAAGAACTGCATCTTTTGCAGCCTCAAACCGAGTGTTGCTCTGCCAGTGAATTTGAACACCCTCAGAAAGAAAAACAAACAAATTGATTGAACGCACATCAAACCAGAAATTCTGGTGAAAAGCGTCGAGCTGTTGGCGTTCCAGCTTCAACTGAAGTTCCAACTCTCCTCTCTGACTTTGAGAACCTGTCATGAACTCGGAAAGAGAATACGGATGACGGAGGAGAGACGGCGGAGATGGAAGAAGCGCGTCGTCGTACACAATGGGCCGCATGTGAGATATTGGGTCGGGGGGTGCAACGAGATGGCTACATGTTTGAGACGAGGCGTAGAAGAAACGACTCGGAAGGCACAACCTGAACGATTTGAATGATCGCCGTGTTAGGACAAACATTGTTTTTTGGTGTCTTACTAATTTGGTAGCAAATTTGCGTACTTCGGGAGACAAATATCGCAGTACATATTCCGCAGCTCAGCGAACGTCTAGCTACGAGAATGTCTTCCAGAAACCAGCTTTTATATCCCTCAAAGAAGGCAATCCAAGATCTTCGGTGACATCATCCCATATTTTCCCTTCTCCTGTTGAACTTTGTACAATGGTCTCGTGATGAAGGTTAGCGTCGAGAAGATTGTGCGAGGGCCCACCGCCGGGATGTGTATCTGCACCTGCGACCACGAGCAGCTTGGGCAGAGGCTCCTCCATCCGCGGGCTGTCGACTGAGACAGATGAATCCCAAAAGTCAGGAACATATGGCTATCAGGAACGGAAGTTAATGCTCGTAGGAGACGCTATGACGACAGGGGAAAGGGAAGATTCCGACGACAGCAGCCAAACTGAAGTTGACGGAATAAACAATCAAAGACGCACAATTTGGACAGAGAACTCTGGATCTGCCTGGGGAATCTCAGGAATGTTGACCTTGAGATGTTGATGACGAGAAACGGGCATTGACTGGGACATAGAAGAAGGAATCCCTGGGGCAACACCCTGGGCGGGAAAGGTTGAACTCGTAGACAAGTCTCTTGCTGTAACCAGAACGGGTTGATCATGGGAAGCAATTAGTTCATGGGTCTTGCTTCTGTCATGTTCTTGAATCTTCTGGATGAGTGTGGCTTTGTGTCCTTTTCTTCAAAGACAATGAGAAGAACTCCGAGCATACGGATTTAACGTACGGGGATAAGCCTCGGATTTTTGCCTCTCTCTTAAGGTCGGCCACGCTCTCATTCTCCCACGTACGACTGAGGAGAACGGAGGAGACAAATCTTCTTTTAGCAGTGGATATGGGAGACTGAACCACAACCAGCCGAGAGAGTGTGAACTGAATCATATTGATGTGGAGTCGGGTTCAAGCACGTGTGGGTAAGGTCACGGTTGTTATGATTGACTCCGAGCTAGCACTAGGTTGTACTAGTACGTCGTTGGTAACGTCGAGTCAGTCGTTGTCCACAGCCCATCGACCACGTTTCGTTATCAGCATCCATCACAAGGACAGTTTTACAGACCGATCAAGGCTGATTGTTCTGCGATAGCCAATTGGCGATTCGGATATCCGCCTCGTGTTTTCATCGAGGCGCCTGCCGAACTGACAAGATCTTCACCGAAATCCTTTTCAAGGAATACTATGATCCTTGAGCCTCAGTTCATTCCATCTATATAACCAGTAACCTCTCCCTTTCTATCCCCCGTTATGCTTCTCTCCCCAGCGTAGGCGCCTTTTAAACTACTCGTCTGTCCTTTACCTTTCTATATCTTTCCTCTTTTAACAGGTCAACAAGTGCCAGCCTGCCTTCTCAGTCTTTTTGGGGCAAACTCAAGCCCAAAAACAAGGACATCGATATGCGTGACAGACAGGCTCAGATGGCGCTAGCCAGGCAGCGCTTGCTGACTATGGCTTTCGGTGACATGGAGACTATCCGAACGGTCGGTCTATCTTACTGATTCCTTATGATTCATCTCTCTGATCGTTCTACAGCTCCCCAACAGCTTCCATGTAAGATGTCGCGAGAGCTTGGTTGCCCATCATATCTAACATCTTTACAGGAGCTGGAAGCTGTGGCGAGGGAGTGGACGAAGCCTCCCCCAGATGCTCAATTCAGCTTGCGTATTCCCGTAGAGTATGCATCGCTTCATGCCGCTGTAAGGAGCTTCGATTCTACTGATGGCCTGCACGCTCATGTCCTCAATTAAAGCGACTGGTTTCTGGCCCTTACATTTATGTACGCCTGTCCACATACGCCTAATACACATGGTGGTCTGAGCGTCTAGGTGGATAGCTTACTGGTGAAGATTCATACCAAATTGCTCAGATGGGGGTCCAAGGTCTCCGAGTGGAAATAGTCAGTGACGCTCCACCGCCACCTGACGAGCCACCGTAAGCGCCCTCGCTCATTGTCGCGTTTCATTGTCTCTAAATCAGCATTTATGCATTTAGACCTCCTCCGTGAGTAAATTAACGTTCTGGCTTACATTTCTTCATGATATTCGCCTTCTAGTCCTCCGCCTGTGCTCGACATGCCTGCGACCTTCAATCTCGAACTCACACCCGGACAGCACGTAGCACTTGACGTCAACATTAACTCGGACGAACTGGACATGGCGCGCATGGAGGATGGTACAATGGTCGACGGGATGTTCTGGGGAAAACTCGACATTGTACACAATGGGGACGACCATAAGATGGAGTTTTCCGGCACACGACTTCCTCAAAATGAAGACTATACACCCGGGTTAATGATTGATACTCGCGTTATTACCAAGCTAGCCGTCGCTGCTAAACCCACAACTGCTAAATGCCATCTAAGTATTTTGACGCCGGCCATGCAATATTGCGATGTTATTCTTTCGCACTCTCCGTTGTGGAAATTGGGTATGACATGGCCGCCTGCGGAGAAGGTTGAGGAGACCAAAGTTAAGTATTTTCTACGGGCGCACCCTGGTGGTGCTCTTGAACACTTCGAAAGTGAGATGGTAACTACAGCTCTGTATTACGAAGCAATGTACGTCTCTTGTGAAAATAGAAGTCAGCGTATATCACTAATGCACCTTTATAGACCTGATCCTGGCATGGTTGATCCAAATGATTACATTGCTCCTCGAAATGGCTTCGCAATGTCGTTTCGCGATTTTATACCCCATCTCATGAATGTTCTTGATCAACTTGGCCTTTCGTTGCATGCACGCACAAATTTTATTAAGTGGGTTGTGGTTCATTTTTACGTCTTCAATTTTGAACCAGACCTACTCTTATGTAGTAATAACATGGCGTTTTTCTCTGCACACAAGAACATCGCCTATCGTTTTCTCACTCCTGGTAAAATCGCTGCAGCCATCGACATCAGCGTCACGACTGACCCATGCGTCTTTACACGACTCTTTCTCATCTTTCGAGGCCTCTCTGATGACGATGTTGGCATTTTTGCGGGCGCTGGTGAAAAGGAAGCCAACGCAGTCAACTGGAGAGAGATTGTTGGATGGTCGGAAGATTCCAAAGATCCAACCCTCTTCCGCGTGCTGGAGACGTCGGTTTTGGAAGTTACGTAGCACATGCCTTTCCCTACCTTCCATTGATAGACATGGCGATTATTGCTTTTCTGTTTTGCTGTCGTCGCATGAACGTTATCACTGTGACTTATCACTTTCATATTAGTATTCATTAGCATACCAAGCTGTTGTTGTAACAACCCCTGTAGCCTCTAATTGTAATTCCACAGTCGATTAAATCGTAAACAATGGTGTTTTGCGTATATGTACAACGCGCCACGCAGTGACCGCGAACATTTCAATTGCGTCACTACTCGGAAGAAGCCCCCAAGGCCATGGATCGGAGGGTTGTTTACACCCAATGAACACAAGCCGTACAGGCCCAAGGGGTTGTGGACTGTCGGGCCCCGTGCTTCGCCGCAAGTGAGCCATTCAAGCATACCAGACATCAACATTAACGACCCATGCCCATCATCTTGAATATATCACCCATTCCTGGCATTCCTGCACCCCCGACTCCGCCTAGACCTCCAAGACCCCCAAGACCACTTCCCATGGATGACATCATGCCTACATATATCAATATAAGTGTTAACATTTCCAACAATCTGCCAAGAAAACTTACGCTGCATTTCTTCCATATCCATCTGATCTCCTCCTTGTCCCTGCATCATGGCCTTCATCATTTCCTGCATGCCGCCACCACTCCGCATCTGCCGCTGCATCTGTTGTAACATTCCAGGCGGCATCGATCGCTATCACAAGGAACGTCAGAAATCTCTCCACCTTATGCCCCTGAGACCTCGCCCACCTGCATGGCCTGGATTTGTGCTGGAGTAGGCATCCCATTGGCGCCACGTCCCTTACCTCCGGCAGCCGCCTGCATTTTCTGCATTGCTTGTAGCCTATAAACGGAGGGGGCAAATGAATTTGTCACCAGAGCTTGCACGCTATGGACACGTACCATCCATTTTTTCCGCCGGCTTGCTTTGCCATATTGGCCATCATCCTGTATTGGCAGAGTAATTCCTCGACTTCGCGCACGCTGGTTCCACTACCTCGGGCAACTCTGGTCACCCTCCATGTCAGATCGATAGGTCTGCCATCCTTGCCCATTTCCATGAACGGCGAACCATCAGAATCGAGCTCCATGGCAGTCATACTGTCGGTGATGAAAATCATCCGCTTCATTCGCATAGCTCCTTCTTCGTCGGATCCCTGCAGAAGATCCTGTGGAAGGCCAGGAATCATCGATGCAATTTTGCTGATCGGGCCCCTGAATTGTGTCACATTACAGCATTATACGCTGAGCAGAATTCGGGAAACGTACATGTTCATGACATTTGAAATCTGTTCACGCCAGTCACGGATACTGAGTTTGCCTTCCTCTAGCTTCTTGGCCATCTCTTTCTGCTTATCAGGATTTTGAATAGCAAGGTCTTGCATATGCTCCATCAGTCCTTGCATATCGCCCAGGCCAAGCAGTTTGGAGATGAATGGCTGTGGTGAGAAACGATCGAGGTCGTGGAGATGTTCTCCAACTCCAAGAAAAATTATGGGGGTTTTAGTTGCGGCCACCCTAGAGCAAGTGAGCATGTCGAGTCATTGCCAAGAACAATCAAAGGCGTACGCAGATATGGCCCCGCCTCCCTTGGCATGACCATCCATCTTTGTTACGACTATCGCACCAAAGTTAGCGCTTTCTTTGAAGGCACGGCTCTGTGCTTCTGCTGCTTGTCCTGGGAAAGACTGATAAGTTGATATGACTGATGTTGGAAGGTTCAGTTCGTATCATACCAATACTGGCATCAAGTATCAAGACAGTCATATTAGGCCCAACCGCTTCCCCAATCTGTACCATTTCCTGGAAGAGTTCTGCTTCTTGCTTATGGCGACCAGATGTGTCTACGAGAATAACATCGAAACGCTCCTTTTTAAACTTTGCAACGCCTTGCGCAGCAATAGCAACTGGGTCCGTCTCTGTATATGAACCAAAGTATGCAACCTTGGCCTTGGTCGCAGATTGTCGGGTCTGATCAAAGGCGCCTGCACGGAATGTATCAGCACAAACAATGGCAGATTTGAACCCTCGTTTTTGATAATGAACAGCTAGTTTGGTGCACGTTGTAGTTTTTCCATTGCCCTTATAATGATGGCTGAGATTATAAGCCTCCAAAGACAGTAAAATTCGCACCTGGAGACCCACTAACATGATCACATTAGATTGACCTTTCTTTGGCTTGTATGGTTCTACTCCCGGATCAACTAAATGTACCAGTTCATCGAATACTGCCTGTCAAAAAGAATACAGATCAGACAACAGAAGACATATATGGCTGAAATACCTTCTGGACAAGGTTCTTACGATTGTTCTCCTTCATTTTATCCGCTGCAGTGGCGTCGAGAGATGCTTTGACCTTCGCTTTGACCTTTTGCCTCAAAGATGCTACCAATTTTATGTTCACATCAGATTCGAGCAGAGCCGCCGTAATTTCCTTAAGAATGGCATCGAGAACCTTTAGGAAACTTAGACGCGGACCCGTTGCCTATCAGACGTGAGATTACAAACAAACCTTCTCATCTACAACAGGTGCCCTGCTGAGGGAAGACAAGGCAGCATTAAGTTTGCGGCCCAAGTCGGCCAAAACCATGATACGGGAACAAGTCCAGAATAAACGGTATGGTTGGGAGACCGAGAGTGTCTGGCGTCCGAGTCGTGCGAAGCTTGCGACGCGAGAGTCCGATCGCGGCGAACTTGAAACATACTTAGTACTATCTTATCTGTTGACACAAAAATTCAAGTTGAATGTGACAGATCTAGAATGGCTCACAGTGATTCGGAAGACGACAACTTGGAAGACCTCGAGTACGGCGATGGTGATGATGAACCTGAAGTGGATGTAGACGATGAGGCTTTGGATGTCGGAGCTGATGATGCAACAGAGGAAGCAGACGATGTGTGTTTTTCGGAAAGGGACTACAGATTGGCACTTACTGTTAAATCACATTATCGGTGGCAAGGTTTCAGGATCGGAGGACTCAGACGATGCATCAGACGAAGAGGACGACGAAGAGTCAGAGCCTTCTGGGGACGCGACAATGGACGTGGACCCTAGTCCACCTAGTACGAACAAGACTTCTCCACCCGTGCCTCACCAGCAGGACACCCAACCAGACAGTAAGCTGTTCAGTGCTGATCATCGGCCCTCCAGCTCTAATATATTCCATTAAAGTATCGCCCATTCCTGTTGTGCCCCGCAAACGTTCTCTGTCTCCCGCTCAGCTACGTAAAAACGCGCTAATATCGGATTCCAGTACCCTAAGCTCTTATACTGTTGAAGCTATATGTGCTCTCCCCCATCCTGTCCCCACCCATGCTCTCGCCTCATCGTTCTGTATGACCCATCTCCTAACAGGATCAGATGATGGTTACATTCGGGACTATGATATTTTCTCTGCCGTCAACGGGAAGAATTTGTTATCTGCTCCACAGCGAGCACATTCTGGTGTTGTCGAAGGTACCATGAAATCAGGGCAATTGCGGTTCTGGTGGGAGAATCCAGTACAAACGGGTATCTCGACACTCGATACCCTCTCTTCGAGAGAAGATACAGCTTTGTCGCCCGTGTATAGCCTTGTCATGCATTCAGATGCTCTTTGGACACTAGCTGGCACCGATGTGGGTGTATGACGCATCTATGCAATTCAAACTGATATGCAGCTAATCAGTCAGGACACGTTAATCTCTTTACCGTCCGCCACAGCCCTGGGCGACTCTGTCATGTTATGAACGGCCATAGAGGCCCAGTGTCGGCACTTTCACTTGATCACAATGAAAAAGGATATTTCAGCGCTGGATGGGACGGAGAGGCGATCGTAAGTCACGCTTCTGCATTCTTTAGAGCATTCTCAAGTTCTCCTGATAGCAATGGGATCTCAACACAGGTCAACGCATAAGAAATTTTACTGCTCATGGTGCCCAACTTGCAGGCATTGCTGTCCGGCCAGAGACCTCGGGATATGTAGCAGGTGGTCCTCCCGTTGTCGTTCGGCCCAAAATGGAGGTGCCACAGGCTGTGACACAAGTTATTTCTGAAAGCCTTTCCGGAAGCACAACTGTCTCTCGTAGCACCCCGTCGATGCAAGTTTCCTCAGAGCCCGTATCAAGCACAGATCCTCGACCACCGCCAGATTCCGATGCAAATTCCGATGCCTCGTTTGATCCTCTGTTTGATGATGAACCGGATGCGTCAGAAGGCACTCGTGTGGAACTGAATGATAATCCTCTTCCATTATCCACCCAGGCTTCACGTTCTGCCCACTCTCAGCCGCCACAGCGGACCCAGGTTGGTCATGTTGCTCCTCCAAAGAATGCACCTCCGCTATTGAATCCAACCGACTATGCCACCTACTCACCTGATTTATTAATGACTGTCGCGATCGACGGGCAAATTATTTTATGGGACAAAAGGGTGAATAGCGTTGGAAAAGGTGTTGGGAGACTCTGGATGAGCGAAAAGACACCGCCTTGGTGTCTTTCTGTAAGTGGGTTTCTTTTCATCAACACAACCCAGACATTGATCACTCTTTATTGGAAGGCATGTTGGTCTGTTGATGGAACCCAGCTATATGCGGGTCGGCGTAACGGCACAGTCGATGTCTGGGATGTGCGCCAGCTAGGCCGATCTGGCCCTGGCAACACTCCAAGGCTCTTAAAGACTTTGAGGAATCCTTTAAGCTCCGGCGTGGTATCGTGTGTGGTGCCGTTCCCGGATGGCCGACATATCGCATGGTATGCTGCGTACTTCGCGATATTTTGCTACTTTTAAACACCAAATTGCTTCAGCGCGTCAGTAGACAACATACGTCTGTGGAACGTAGCGGATGCAGCTGAAGGAGACGGGTTCGGGAGGACGAAGAGTGGGGCACAGTTCAAGATAATTCCAGGGCATCATGGTGGATATATCTCACAAATGAGTGAATCACTTCATCCACCTTTCGTGGTCTTGATAAACTTACGACTTGGCCCAGTTGTTAATCCCGCCTCCAAATTCCTTGTCAGTGCAAGCAGCAATCGCGGTTGGCATGGAGATTCCACGCGCACAGTGTTTATCCATGATATCAAGCAACATATCTAATAACAACCATTTTTTTGAGCCAGTCATGTAGTATAAGAAGAAGAATACAAGCTATTCATATCCATCCGAAGGCCAGAAAGCTGTATATGCATCGGACAGCAAGTAAAGAAAGGTCTGCTATGACCAACCTGAATTCTGACCCCATCCCGAACTCGCTGAACTCTGTTGTATCATAGCAGCACGCTCAGGATTCATGCCTGGAGGGACAGCAGATTGAGGGGGGAAATTTAGTGGTCGATGGGAAGGCGTCTGATATCCGTAGGGTGTTTGAGGGGGCACCCCGTAACTAGGGACAGGGGCGTATGGTGCTGGCGTAACACCGCCGTAGGGATTGGGTGTCCGGCCAACCTGACGGACGGACATTCGCCCTGGAGTTGCACCGCCAGGTCGCGCAGGTGTACGAGTTCCTGCGCCGAACGGAGTTTTACCTCCAGCTGCATTAGCCAGGTTTTGAGATTCGTGAAGATGCCTAGGCAAATGAAATACAGAAAGTTACCAGCTCAAGATGGTATGACACGTACCTGACTTTGAAGGCATCGCAAAGCTCTGGAACTCCCACTGCTGGGGCATCGAACAAATAATATGCTTCGGGGGCAACTCTCACCGGCTAAGACGAATTAATATTCAGTCATAAAATAGATGGCGTGAGCATACCCAAGTTTGCACTGTAGAATTCTTGTTGGCTAGGAAACAGAGGCTGAAATGGCCAGGCCGTTTACGGTTCAGAGTAAACCCGTACATGCTTTTTGCAGGATTAGCAGCCAGGAAATTCTTTAAGAAAAGGTCTGCGATAAACTTTAGCATGCGTTTACGTGACAACGACAGCAGAACCCACGCAAGTCGTCTTCGGAACCGTGTTTGAACTTCTCATGCGCCATTAACTCCTCTACTCGGCGTGCCATAGCTTGCACGTGATTCACAATCAGCTCATCCAAATCAGCATAACTGTGAGTACTATCCACAATGAGTTGACCACCGACTGCTTGACCATTAGGGTTGGCGTTCAGCTCCGTGACATCTAAGGATAACCACGGTTCAATGCCAAACCTACAATTAGAAGCAGATGGACAAACCAATATGTTGGTACAGCTTCGTATCTATCTTCCATGTTACAGCGAGATGATCTATTCCTTTTGAGGACGGTCTGATGACAACATCTCCTCGTTGTTGTTTTTCCAGATAAGCTTCCGCTTGAGCCGTATTGAAGTTATGGAAGTTTGGATGCTTAATAACTCGTCGCGTGCGGTCGACTTCTGCCCTCTTCTTTCTGGCCAGTACTTCTTGGTCTTTTTCAAAACGTGTATGGTCCCAACAATCGTCGTGTCGTACACGCCGGAACGCACCATCCCCACCCGAAACATCTGCTGGTCGAGAAGACAATTCCACCAGAAATGAATCCTGTTCCAAATCGAACTTCAGATCGATCACAACTCCAGGCAGAGTTTGACCCTTGGAAACAACGTCCTGAGCGCTTGCGGGAAGCTGATCTGCAAGGTATTCGGTGTTGATCACCCCTTCGATGCCAGAATCAAGGCGAACGGAGACGAAGCTGGACTTAACGCGTTGAATGAGGACTGAAACGATGAGCCCAACGCGCAATGTTCGGGGGGTCTCGCCGCTAAGCATCGTGACTACGTCCCAAGGAATCGGAGTCAGAAAGGCATCCCGTACTTCCGCAGACGGCTTAAGGAGTTCGTCTCTGATCAGATTAAGAGTGTGTCGTTTCTGGTCGTCATTGGCTTCATAGAGGCTTATCGCGAACTCATCTAAGTTCAGCTCTGAGAGTTTCTTCTCGTTGTCGGGATCGTGCATAATGAGGGAAACGACGTGAGAGGGGTGCTCGTCGTGAACATCTTCCTCGTCAAGTTCCAGTGCATCAGTGGCCATTTTGCGAGCTAATTCATAGTCTTCTGGGTGGATGCGCGTATCGTCCAAAGGGTCTGGGGCCATGTCATCATCGTGACGATTCTTGGAATGTTTGTGGTCATCATGGTCTTGTGAGATACGAAGAAATCCAGCAGCGTTCAAGAAAATCTTTGTAGTTAGAAGGCCACCTTTGATAAATTGATCACGGTTCACAAGATTACCGCCCTGGGTAAAGAAGGATTAACGAAAGAGCGAGCGACAACCAGATCACAAACCAATGAGCCAATCTTTTGAACGAGAACTTGGGCTTTCCGGGGACCAAGTCCACATACGAAAGGAAGTAGGTGTTGATAATACCCATCAGCAACGGCCCGGTTTATGTCCACTCCGACCTTATTCGTCACGTCGGCCAGGGTACGCTCCAGGGCTAACAATAACTTCTCATGCGGAACCTACGAAAGAGGAGGTAAGGACTGCAGAGAATTATGGACGAGTTTAGCTAACCAGATATTGATCCTCCTCTTCAAAAGCAATGGCAGTAACATCTGCTCCCAGGGCTGCGAACTCAATGAGCGGGCTTTGTATGTATCGCGCCAGTCCAACGCAATATTTGGCAGTGGGTGACAGGGCACTGAACTCGGCTTCAGCACGTTTGCTATGTTGATATATGCGGGCCACATCGTCGTGCACATAAGTTACTGGAATGTCGAACGCTTGTCCGTTGGTTGGCTCAGGGTTGCCCCATCCGTTCTGTCCATCCTGCTGGAGGCTTGGGTTGATAATTCTTTTCACTAAGTGCGTAAGTTTTAAGGTTGCAACGCTGAATCCGCCAATCACAATCACGTGGGGTCTCCTTCGTTTGACCAGATCAACAAATTCATCGACCATTTCGGTGTCGTACAGGTTGTCAATCTTAGTATGCTCACGCATACGGCCAGCTTCATCCAAAAAAACGAGAGTGATCGCATCTTTATGAGGATCACCTTTACCCCACGAGATGGCAAGGACGGAAGCAGTGTCACCTATCTTCATCCCTGGCGTCATGTACGGTGCAACATCTATCCGCTATGGCTAGGTAAGAACACAGCCTCAAGTGATCTAATAACCACCTGCCTTTCTTAGCTGCAGGGCGCAGCGACCAGCTAGGAAATCTTCCGCTTCCTCTCTGATATACTCACGTGCCCACTTTACTCCAGCTGGAATGAGGTGCAGATCGAGGACGTCTTGCACAACGCGTGAACGCTCTTCATTCCAGGCTCTTGCTGCATCGCTGAAGCTATCGGAAGCAAAAGCTTCATTAAGTCTCCTTTCAAACGAGGCCTTAGCATCATGAGGAATGGTTATCGAAACGGTGACCAGGTGTTCCGCTTCAGCAGCAAGGATGTTAAGAAACTGGGGGGAATCCAACATGTCCTGGATGCTTTTGTGGTAGAGATATTTGAAGTTCTGTATGACAGGTCGTAGCTATATAGACCCTAGTAAGATTTGCACTTACGAAGTACATATGGTGTTCGTCTATTTTTGTTGTACCCCGTTCCGTGGGTTCAACGGAAACGCGAGCTTCTTGTTGGAAAAGTTTTCGTATTTGATTCCTCAGTAGGGAATCTTTGCCCAGTTCCGTCGATAGGATCATTCGAGCACGACGGAGAAGTTCTTCGGGTGGTTGCGCCTTTGTCGGATCGGGGTCTGCGAACTGCTCAGCATGAACCACTGGATTTAAGTCTTGATCGTCCACAAAATGAACGTGGTTGGATGCCAGGAAGTTTAGAACAACTTGGTGAGATTGAATCCCGAAGCCCTGCTAAGAGTTAGTGTATTATAAAGCTAGTGGTTGGCCACTCACTTGAGCTAGTTTGGAAAGAACACTTTTCTTTGTAACCTCATATGCAGATATCCGACTAGGCATTTTCCGCTTTTTGGTAACTTCTACCTCGTCATCATCGTTGGAGCGGAATTCTGATTCATGCTGCTTTTGATCTTTGTACTTCATGGATAACCATTCTGTAGTATCCGCAACCATCTCTACGCTGTCAATCTGAGGGAGAATTTCATCTTCAAAGTATTCATCCTTCACCGAGAGCCTATCGTACGAAGCCTTGAGAGCCTTGCGCCGTTCGAGAAGGGATCGATATTTTTGACCGAGGGTGTAGACACGCCATAATTCCGTGAGGTTGAGAAGTTCGGAACGCGCCCGTGTGTCGCTTGGGTCAAAATGCCACATATAATCCCGTTTATGTGCGTAGATATATGGAACTTCAAATTCTTCCACGAACAGATAGCGGAGAGCAGAGGTGACTGCCATCACGAGAGCACCTTTGAGATGTTGGTTTTGACCATCTGGACTGAAAAACTCCCGGGTTTTGCGGGGAGACAGGTGTTGGGTAACCCATATAGCTGCACCCCCGAGATCAGATTCTGTGAGTTGGGTGTGTATGGATAACGTGGACAACTGTGATAGAGACGACGTGGCTAGCTGCATCCGCTCCGGGATATCCTGAGCCCGGATTAAGTCGTCATCTTCAGTAAGTAACCGTTTTCGTATTTCTGATGGCTCGAATACCTAGATAGGGAAGATGAAGTTGATATGCAATGTGTACGAGGCCATCTGCACTTACGTCTTGGTACTTCATTTCTGGCTTGAGATTATCTTCGTCATATTGGATTTCGTCGTCCGCCTCCAATGCCCAGTCGTATTCATGCCCATCTCCAAATACGTCGTGAATCTCGTCCCATGCGCTGCAAAATATCAGCCACTGGTTACTATGCTATTTCTATCAAAGAACTTACTTCGCATCGATGCCAGCAAGTTCTGGACGAGCAGCACGAGCTTTCTTTCGACGTTCTTGTTCTTGCTTCTTCTCTTTCCTACGTTCCTCGCGCGCTTCCTCGTCCATGGCCACACCACCTTCTTCCTCCTCGTCATACTCAATGAAATCATCCATATCCATGTCACCGTAGTCATCCTCGTCGTCCCGGCCACGGTCGTCATCCCAGATTCTTTGAATATCTTGCACTCGAGGGAGAGCATCGTCATTTTCGAGGTCATCATCAGATGACACAACAGCGGCTGTTCTCTTGGAAGACGACGCAGGAGGAGATTCGGAATCATGCGCGCGACGCAGCCGAGTTAGACGACGGTTTTTCTTGAAGGACCCACCAGTATTCTCTTCCAGTAGTTCCAAATCTTCATCCTCTAGCACCTCCTCCTCTTCTTCATCTAGAAAAAGATCAAAAATGAGAGTGATATGGAGATTTCTAACATACACTTACAATGATGTTTTTTCCGCCTTTTGCGGCGCTTCCTTCTCTCCTCCTCATCTTCCTCTTCTTCTTCTTCATCTTCGTCTACAATAAACCCTTCTCTTATGCGCCTTTCCTCCTCCTCGTCGTCTTCGCCTTCTTCCGAACTGTCGTCTGTGACATTAGGCATGATCACATCACCCGCCCCCTCTTCATCTTCCTGACCGGAGCCTTCCATTGGGTCATCCATCACGATGGGAAGCACTTGATCATTGGGCTCTGGGGAGGACATGGTTTCTGAGAAGTAGACGGCGAGTCTGTGGTCAACTCAAGATCGAGTACCTCATTACGTAATCAAAGCCAGTACGGCTGTCACGACGATCATGTTCGACTCTGAATCTGGTTTGTTGCGAGAATCTTTCTCTCATCGTTCTCGCTGAATCTTTACCCAGAACATCTTCGCTTTCTTCGCCTCGCGCTTGAAGAGGCCAAAAAATGTGACCCTACACCTACTGCATTCTGTGTGGGGTGTATACTTGTTGTTCGATGGCCTAACGAATCCAATCCCGTTGTTTTGGCTGCAGGATATTCCAGAGAACGGCCTGGAAATACCCATGCCGAAGCTAATGCATTATCTAAAGTTCATGATCTCTCCCCCTCCGAAATATCTACCTTCTGTGCTCCATCGGTTTCATTGGACGAGCTTCTACCCTATGTTGACGTGTACACGACAATGGAGCCTTGCTCTGTCCGAACATCTGGCCTGTCTCCCTGCGCGGATGCTCTTGTTGCCGCCAAGATCAAACGTTGTTTCATAGGTGTCAGTGAGCCAGCTGATTTCGTCATCTGCGAAGGTGCACAGAAGTTAAAGAATGCTGGAATTGAGGTGATCTGGGTTAAGGGGCTGGAGGAGGAATGTCTTCAGGTTGCCCGTGGATGTAACAAAATACATTTCTAGCCTACAAATATACATATATCGGGTAGTATTGTCCCACGATCTCCAGTTCCGCTCACTGCAACCAGTCGACGACCCCAAGGCCACCGACATTTTGTTGTACGAGTAATGCGTATCGAGAAATGTTACTTTTGTTCAACGAACGTATACCCCGGTCATGGTCAGGAAAAGCTAGCAGTTAGCTCGACTTCTCATTCATACATAATTCCAGGCTCTGCGTTCGTCAGGAATGATTCCAAAGTATTCAGATTTTGCACTTCAAAGTAAAGCCCTTCCACTGTCCTGCATTGTACGAACCCACATTACCCTTTACAGATGTCACAAAAACTTCAAGTAAGTTTATGAAACTCACATTCTGTATGGACTTTCTGATCTCAACTTTCAGGATGAAACGAAATCCTCGAAAAGTGCGTTGGACAAAAGCGTTTAGGAAGGCCGCAGGCAAGGAAATGACAATTGTGAGCACCCTTATTGTTTATCGATTTCCCTCCCCCCAATGACCTCTTCAGGACTCGACGATTGATTTCGAGAAACGGAGAAATGTTCCTGTTCGCTATGACCGTGACTTGGTACAGACTACCATCAAAGCCATGAAACGGATCGGGGAGATCAAAACCCGCCGAGAACGCGCCTTCTTTAAGAGCAGGTACATCCCACTTTATTGAATTACGCCTTCGTCCACTCACAAGGTTGTTTTAGGATGGCCGCCAGTCGTGAGAAGCAAAGGGCACGCCGCAAAAAGGTTGTGGAAAAAACCCGGGTATCTGTCGAACTTCACAAACCATTAGAAATCGAGGCATCGGAGTCAAGAGTACGGGATAAAATCAAGGTTTCCGCCAAATCATTTCAGAGTGCATTGGTAAAAGGCGAGGGAAGGTCGATGGGAATGGATATTGATTGAAAGGCCTTCAAAGTTCCATTTACACAATCGTCACTAGTGAACTCAATGTTCAAAATTATGCTTCAGATTCCAATTGCGTTTATTCCGATTATGTACAATTACAGATGGGAGGTAGTTGCAGACATGTCCGTTGGTTTTGAAGCGGGATCAGCGGTGTTTATACTTAGCTTCGTTATCATGGCGATTATTTGGATCAAGGGAGTTGTGAAGACCAAGCAGAGTTTTGCTGACAGCTTCACTAGCCCCAATCATCGGCTTCAAAACTGCTATAGGAACTGCTCGAATAACAGAACGAACAGGCCCCTAAGAAGAGTTTATTTGTAAATTTATCAGGCCAAGAAGAATAGTTTAGCTCACTTCATTGCCCCCTCGTTCATACACCTCCATCGGCACGGCAAGAATCGTTTGGGCGGCAGAATTAAAATTCCTCCGAAGGCTTTTGTAGGCAGACTGCATCCCTTCCTTGATATCCAGGGGCTGCTGAGCGTACTTCGATATAAGATCGGCCGATTCTTCGTCGTCACTCAAATCATCAGTCCCGGGAGTAAGTTGATCTTCAGGGTGAAGGCGTTGAACTGTCTCTGCAGTGACGGTGTGCTCGAATCGGCCTCCAAGCACACCTTCGGCTTGTTCGAGAATAACCTGGGTACCCGTTGCAAGACGTGCACCCAACTTGATGGCCTCGATTGCGGTAGACTTAACAAATGCTGTGGTCCCCTTCTGGACCCCGCGAACAATCCGCCCGTCTTTCTTGTATTGCTCAATTGGAAGCAGAACAAGATCTGCAACACCAGAGCCCACATTCACAAGAGAGCGAATGGGTGCGACCCCGGAGATTACGTCGACTAGCTGCGTGGCCTTCACGTCGGGTGTCCATAGATCATTAAGCAATTCAAAGAAGCGCGGCCATCCCGTTATCTGCAAAACATCAATCTAAACCCAAGCACGACTGGTTTCAACACGCACCCCAGCCAAAGTGATATGTCGAAGAGTCATTTCAGCGCCATCAAAGTGAAAGAAGTTCATAAGCTCGATGGTTCTTCCTTCACGCAGAGCTCTATAATCGACACGTCGTGGTTTGTAATCTAGCTTCAAATCAACAGGAAACACTTCGGCCAATTCTATTGCCAGAAAACGTAAACCATCGTCAAGAACGGTCGGGGTGATCCTCACGGAAGTAGATATCTCCATTATCTGTGTCTGTATCAGGTGCCTGTGAAGCGTCTGGATCGCTGAAACTAAAGAACTTCTTCAAGAAATCCACAGCGTCCTGATCAACATATAAGCGAAGAGGAAGTATTTTCGCCTGAAAAAGAAAAAAAAATGAAGTCAGAGGAATGGTAGATCTCGAGGATATTGGGCTCACACGGAGTCTAGCTTCTTCTGAGGGATGACCGGGGACAGGCCGTACACTAAGTAGTTCGACGCGAACCATGTTGGAACTTGTCTCCCGAATGTTACCCCGCGAGTCTGAGCGCAATTCAGTTAAGAATTTTCTCCAAGTCGAAGTCTTGATATGATCAAGAATCTCTAGATCTCGAATAGTGAAGAGGGTTCTTGAAGCTGTGGGTTCGCGTGGATCATAATGATCCACCTCTGCCTTGACACCTGAAAGCCGGAATTCCATGCTGGGTCCTTTGGAGCGCGTCAGTCGTTTTCCTTGCACTCGAGGTGAGGGAGCCGGTGTGGCGCTAGACATGGCTGGCTTAAGAGACTGCCACGAACTCTGACTTCCTATCTCGATATCATCCTTCAACTCTTCATCGATAGCAGCTATGAGAGCTCCCGGCTCCAGTGTGTCGACATCCTGCTCTAGTCCAATGTATAAAGAATTGAAGAGCAGTGCACTGGTCCTTTCGATGCTCTGATCTTGGGTCTGACCACTTGCAACGAGTTGCCGAATCTTGGCTAGGCGACGGCGCATATCCTTGACTTCCTCTGCAATTGTTTTCCTGGTTTTCGCCCAGTCATACCCATCGTAGAGGAATAATGTAAGATCACCATTGTTGATCTGCAAGTGGAAAGTTGTGTCGCCTAATCTGTTCAAAACGAATAATTAATTATCTAACGGCGACTCTAAGTGCAGGGCTAACGCACGCAGCTATCTCGCCAGCAGGGTCGACCGGCAATGTATCGAAGAAGTTGTCCAATATATGAATGCCTTCGGTTCGAAGCATCTTAATTGTCTCCCCACCTACTCTGGAAACTATTCCTGACGCAGAACCACTGGCAGCAGTATTCATTCCAGGTTCTTCGATGTCGAATTCATCATCAGAAAGTTCTCGCAAGCCAGCGGCTGCCCCGAAGGATTCGTCCAAGTACTCCAAGTTTGTAGGTAGATCATCGTTGATCATATCTGGCGCCGGGCCAACTTCGGGCATTTTCTTGAAGGCAAGTTCTTCTACAGAAGCTTGAAGGAATAAAGTGAATGATAGCCTATAAGGTTCTAACTAACGGCTTACCCATAATGCCTACACTAGCCGCAGGCCGCGTTGAGAACACAGAAGGTTCTTTCTTCGACTTGAAAGCTCTAAACCCACTAAATATCTGATACGGTACGGCGAATACAGGACGTACATGTCTTCCTTTCCGGACCCGAAGACAGAACCCAGATCATTCATGAACGTCGTAACTGCTCCCAAAGAATCCGCACAAAGGTGTACCCGAAGGGTTGCGTCGTCTATCGTCACCTAACGGCGAATGTCAGGGGCAGTCATCCCTTAATGAAATACACAGTACAAAGGGCGCAGCGAGTTTGTCGACATAGATATGCCTAAAATTCATTTTCAGATCCGCGATCTCCGCAAGGAGCGCAAAGCCAGCTCCCTAAAAACTGTCACCTCAAAATACTATGCAGATACTGTAGCAATACGAACCTTCCAAAATCCAACTCCCTGATACAAAGACGATGGCTCGCTATCTCTACATTGAGAAACATCGTCGACAGCTAGAAAGGCGAGTGCAGGAATATAAAGCCGAAAAGATGAGTTTAGGAAACTGCCGACGAGATCCGTCGAGAAAGCCAAGTCGCCGATATGGGTAACCAAGGCACCTGGGTGAGAAGGAGCGAATGCGCGGAGGGAGCCTGCCGAGATCTTTAGAGATATTCGAGTACGTTCGGTCGGGATGACGGATTCAAATGTCTACGGATAGATGAGACATGCGGGGTACATGATTTATGACCTCTTACACCAGGTGGCGATTTGATGAAAGCTCCCAATTCAGAGATCCATGCAAAATCAGGAAAGACATTGCACGTAAAGCCCGTTAGCACTGCTTTGACTGTGGATTCCTTGGCTGATGTTTCTGGCAGGAACAACGAAGTAAATTGCAGTTTTACTATAGGTATGGGCACTGAAGTCTGAGGGGTGGTTAGCTATAGGTGCCACGGGGATACAACCTCTCACCAAATTGTGACGTGTTGTGAGGGACAAGAATGGTAGAGATGCGTTAGCCGCCGCCGCATTGTTGTTGATAGTCATATCCATTACCGCAAGAGTGAGAACAGTTGCGTCCTATGAATAATAAGTTGCAAAGAATATCACAGATAAGAGTGATAATGTATTTACCTTGCCTTTGGGGTTGAGTTCAACAGCGACGCTGATATCGTAAGCGGATATGATAAGTGGGTTCACGACACGTGTATCCTGAAGTTCGGGAATCATTGCCCTAGCAGATGCTGATAAATGTTTCATTAGACAGGCAGGAACAACGAATGGAGGATATACCATCTGAAATCATAATCTTCACGACAATTTCGTTCCTACCTCCAGGACTTGAACGTATTGGGGGATTTGTAATTCGGGTCTTCGTCGACAATCGATCCAGGTTCTTTGATTGCCCATTGTCGCCGTCGCTATTAAATGTACGCTCTATGAGCTGAGATATGTCATCGGCCCAGAACTGTAAGCCATCGAGCACATGCTTGATAACATCGACTTGAACAAAAGGGACATGAAAGCTCAGGACAGTGATGGACGAGCTTTCCTTCGAGTGTGACGTCAATTTCGTGACCGATAAGTGCGGTTGTAAGGATGATAAATTTTCGCTCGTTCCCATTTGCTGGACATCCCCAGTGTCCTGACCTCCAGAATGAAGGGAGCTGAAAGAAAGAATAGAGGATGCCCGCTGGCTACGGATAGGAGAGCATGCAACAAGGAGCCTTCTGAAGTCCACCTCCATCAGAGAAGTCTCGTCAAAATCTTTACGCAACGCAGTTGTCTCTGAGGGGTCTGCTACCACGAACCTAGTGCCTGGTCTCCGTGCCAGCGGCATTGACCCAGCGGTAATCCTGATCTCATGGCAGTCGAGAAGGAGGGCACCAGACCGTGGAAGACATTCCGGAGGATGTGGACATTGAATTTGAAGCCGGATCATGTCGATCTTCACCGACACCTTCGACTTTGTCTGATGAGTGCGACGCTGAAGGGAATCTGTAAGACGTATCGAAAAGCGCACTAAAGCAAAGTTCTACCTTGCGTGATCCTTTTCTATTCTGTCCCCATTCAGGATTGAACTCCTTTTCTCTGTGATCAAGATCAAGATCCAGCACCGAATCCTCCTGTCTCTGCCACTCTTTCTGCTTTTCCCGGACACTGCAAGACCGTGGTGAAGCGGGAGGGGTGTCTGCTTCAGAGTCGCTGGTGCCTGCCTGGCGGCTAACGGTTTGTTCAATACCGGACCGTGTCAGTCCGTCAGTAGAATCCAATGCATCACCGATTGCGTTAGACAAAAAGGACCAGTTTCCTTCCTTCCTGAGCACCTGTCCAAGGTCGACAAAGATATGCATCGGCACAACGTGAACCTCCACCTCAAGCACTGGCTTTCGCTGACGAGAAGAATGTTCTTGTTTCTTAACATCAACCTTAAAGACCGTAGCACATGCATTTGTGGATCCTTGGAGTTTGTCGACCGCAGAATCAGTTATGGGCGGCGATCCAACCTTGTTGGTGCGGTTGGTCATGTTATATTTGTGGCTACCTCTGCTACGCCATAGCATGGGCTGAAAAACATCACGGCAATGTTTCCGATCCATCTGATCCACGATTTTGAACACAGGGAGGTGCGAATGTCGTTCCCTGTTATTTGCATCAGGACCACGAGGAATGTATTCATATTGAGAAGGCAGGTTGGAATCCATTATGAGAATAGGAGAAACATCAAGGCTGATGTCGTCCTTGTTTGCTCGACTGCTATCGACCGAAAAGAGGGAGATATCGCCAACTGAAAGTTGGAAAGATAACTTGCTCGTGGCGATGGCTGGTTCTGTCTGTCGCTTTGTATGAGTCCGTGGTCCAGAGGAAACATCGTCAGAGCGTATTGCTGACTCTACAGAGCCCGCTATAGTTTCCAGGAACAATCGGAGATAACCGTGAGGGCATGTTAAAGGCAACAAAGGTTGTTTGAAAAACTCTGCCATGCCAGGATTGTGATGTGAAAAAGACGCGACAAGCGCCGGCGGTAGTACAACCAACACTAAACCGAAGCTTTCAAACGTCAACAAAACATCTGGCTGAGATCCTAATACTATAGTCGAAGGACTCGAACCCGACTTGGGTTGATTGGCTGTCCAGAGCTTTGATAAATCTGACATGGCCTGGATATGCCAACCTTGAAAGGCACAAGCAATCACACCAGTCACCACAGAAATATGAAGAATCTCATCATGTTTCGCGTTCTTGGGAGGCGGAATTGGTTCCTGGAACGTTGAAGAGGTCCCTTCTCGGCTGTCGACCGATGGATCGGTACAAAGTTTGATCAAAATAGGGTGAGAGCCAAATGATAATATTACATCTTCGTCTAGGCTCCGTTCCTCAGACGGTGACCGGCGTACTTCTGGACGCTGATACGCAGCAGGAGGCTCGGCTTCGTCATCACTATCTTGGTATCTTCTGGGCTGAAAAGTAGATGTCATGGAGAGCGCACTTTGATACATGCTGCTGGTGATTGAACCTGTGGGAGAGCTATTTCTAGGCGGGAGAGAAACAATTGACTGAGACATGTCAAAGAGCGCGCCCTCTTCGCACGATGACGATGGCGATGCTTGTGCTGGAGACGCAGTTCGTGATCCAAGCGACGAAGGTTTGAGGCTCTCAAGTGACGAGGATGATGACTTGCGGGGCCCCGTTAACAAAGTACTGAGCGATGAAGCCATGGTCGCTGAAACTCGTAGACTGCTGACAGTGACTGTCAAGCCAGTCATGGTGATATTTCTGGATTGATCCACAGGGATGTCAGATACGGATGGGACATCCGTGGTGATCTTGCCACCTTCCGTTCTATAATGAAATTCGGGGATGGAAACCGTGAGACTGATATTTCCTGGTTGTATCAGGGTGATCTTGGTGTTGACGGCGTGAAACTCAAAACGAGCGAGTAACCGCTCAAAGAGAGCTGCGAACATAGATACTCCGTCAGGGTCTACATCCGAATTAGGCATATCGTCTTCTGGAGTAGAGAGGAAGGGGTCTGGATCAAGGCTACCTGGAAGGTTAGTATGTTCAGCACTGGAGTGCATGGAAGAAGCTAGATCGGGGTGGAATGATTCCAATAGTGTAGCCTCCTCTTGCGGTGTCAATTCTTCATGTAAGAAGGATTCGGCCACAGAAGCGACCGAATTAGCCAGTATGGGACTAGTGTGCACGGAAGTGTTGGGCTTCTGACGAAGGTGAAATGTGAGATGTAGAGACTGGACAGAAAAGCCAAGAGTAGAGGTTAGAGGATTCGGCCAAGGAATGCGAGCTGTGACAGAAGAGATGAATCCATCGTGTAACACTAGTGGAAGGTCGGGCAGGAAAGCATCTATGGCCTACGAGTCATGCTCAACATCGGAAAAGACAACGAGTTGTAGCGTAAACGTACCTCAGTATCCAATTCAAGATCATTGACCTGAACATATCCTGAACCAATCTGAGTGTCTATTTGGCGAGAATCGAGCTGACCAGGCTTGAGGAAATGACCAAGGGATTTCTTGAGGACAAAGGAAATGAATCGACCTTGAAGACCTGAGGGAAGAGAGAACCCGATGGATGGAAGTCCTGGAAGCCAAGACGAAAACCATGAAGCCATTGGCAATGGACGTCGGTGCACAACGTGATACTACTAAGTACGACATACTTGATGACCTCATTCATATTACATAATACAGAGAGTGCGGGCCAGCAGTGACAGATTAAGTGCAGCTGTAATGTTCTTCGTCAACGTTATATATATGGCCCCCCTCCAACAGTCCATCAAAACAGTCCCTGGGATGGTGGTGAGCACTTCAGAGCAGTAATGTGTGCGAACCTGAAGCTACTAACATAAACTCTGGTAGCCCGAGTTCCAATTCGGGGTGTCGATTTGTTACTGACTGTATGATGACCGATACATGTACACCGCTCCAAGTGGGACTATGTTCGGAACTTGAATCTAGATCGTAAGTCGGGTACACAGACGGTGTGGGGATATGTTCTGCTGCATTCTTGATGCACAAGAGAACGTCTCGCTGCAGCAACGTCAATTTCGAATACGGGTCATTTGGAGTGAATCGCCGAGTGCCAGTGTGAAGTTGAACCAGAGTGGACGGGAAAGAACCTGACGGCACCTCAGATGCTGTGTTCCTGTAGTTACTATCATCGGAATGTTCGGGAATTCCTGCGTCTTCAGCATGCCTATCAGGTGTCGGTAAAATGGGTACCAAAGTTGAGTGCATAGGTTGGGCAGGGATTGGGCCCTTGCCTTTATCCACTTTTGGATTGGCCGACTGAATTTGAAGGATAGGCTCCGCATAGGTATCACTCCGTGCGGTAGTACTTGTCATGATATTAACTGCAGGGGGGAGTGATGGTGAAGTTATCGCTCCATCATGGCGTAGGATGCCGGGATCTTCTGCTGTAGTGTCCCTAGCTGAGTCTCGATTTTTTCCGTTTGATGAAGGCTATTCAGTTGGATCAGCCTTACGGCCCTGGAACCGGCAATGGTTATGGACATACAGGTCCGCGTTCATACACCAAGGTATCACAAATGGCGTGCAATATATGATAATAAAGCTCATAAGGACTTGAAACCTTTCGTATATGCGTCACATTGATTGTTTTCTTGCCATTGAATTGTTCGAGATCCCCGATGACTCGGAGATAAGGAAAATCGCTATGGGCCCGCCCCAATAAGCTAGACAGAATCATAGAACCTGAAGAATGGACTCACCGGGTATCAAAAGTCTCATCCGGAGGGCCAGAATTGTGATGCCATTGGCGCGCCTTGATCCTACCAGTTCCGTCATCAAAACCGAGAACTGTGAATTTTTGGCCTATGGCCAGATAGCAGAGATTGGCAACAATTATGATCTGCATCAGCTATGTTCAATTTCACCTGCATTCAGTGAAGGAGCGAATTTAACCTTTTTGAAACCCTGGCCATCGATGTGGAATGGCGAGGTCGAGTGAGTCTGGGTAGCCTCGTAAAGTTGCCGCACAGTTACACATCGGATTGAGACTTCACTACCAACCTGTAGGCAATGTAGATGATTCAAGTAATGATAGCATTAAAACCTGCACTTTGCAAGTGCGTGTTGGCTCAGGGAGAAAACGTACTTGTGATCCTGAATTGCCAGTCCACTCTGCCGATATATCGTGTTCAGCGTCCATGGAATCTCAGTCCGCTCCAACCAGTAGGGTTCTAGTATACAGATCAGGCCTGAGCGACTTGAATCTAATATGTCATCAGCCTCCTGAGATGGAGTCCGACCAATGCCAACTTGATGCACCGCCACTAATTAATGCCGTAACTTGAATGCCAGTGTGTACACTGTATGTAATTCCGTTACACTTTTTCCGATATTAGAGTACTTATCTCTACCTATCCAACTGATGAAAAACATCGTGGTAACATGAAATCGCACGTAGGGAGTTATACCCAAATCGCTCGAGCTGGCCCTTTGTGGCAAAACATTCAATGAAATAGATTGTGATCACGTGATCGCAGTCTGCGCGTCGACATGTTATATAATGTTGGATGTACACACGATGATACTCCAAATGACATCAAGTTAAATTTATGGGGTGGATTTAATTTATGAAGAAACGTTGGATTATCTTTAGTGACACCACAGTAACACGGCCATCATACCATATCACAGCCTACCATTTGGATGCCCCCCCGATTGCATAAGGTATAGCAGAAGTGCCTTTCAAGAGGGAGGGATCACACACTTTGATGTATATAGTTGTACCGCGTTCGGTTTGATGGATGCTATCACAGGAACGCTTCAAAATAAAATTACGGATTCGCAGAACTTTATGAGGAGCACCGTATGTATATTAAGTCGACATGTTGAAATGAGAATCGTCCATCGTACTATAAACAAGACCGTCGTCCATAAGTTTATCCAGGGCATCACTGTCCTGAGGTCAGATTTAAAATATTTTATATTAGTGTTAATTTTTGCGTCACCTTATTTTCTGAGCATCGGCTCCACTACCAATGGCACGGGCTATGGCAGCTACATGTATGCCTTCATCACTTCGAGGCTGCCCTATAATAAACCTGACAATAGACTGCTGAAGGGGAGGCAAGTGAGAGTATGCATCCTTGACAGTAGCAACATGTGAGGGTGCCACATATGCGGAAGCAGTTGCATTGGAATTCTGAACCAGACCGGAAGGCTATCGAGATATATTGGTGCTGTGCTCAAAAGACGGCAGACTGAACTCACCTGACCACGTTCAGCCATGAGAGTGACTGCAATGGATTCCAATATATGAAAATATAGCTCATGTGGGTCATTTGACACCCTGAGGTGCGTCATATTGATGTATCGTTTGCTCCCGAACGTTTTGAGAGCCCCGGTAATGCGGACACACATGGATTCCCTAGCGTAGCAATGAGAACATGGACCAGAAGCGCACGAGCGGATACGAACTCAATCCCTCCCCACTTTCCAGCATCTTCTTCACTCGTGGAATCAATCCAGTGGCGTGCCTCTACTCGACCAGTGCCATCGTCAATCCAGTAAACACAGTTGGTGGTTTGAGACTGAATGGTGACGACCTGGCCTACAAGTGTGATCTTGTAAGCTTGAAATTAGCGAGGCAGCTATCGGAAGATAGTACTGAGAGATACCTGGCCAATTTCTACATCATCGACCATCCATTCTGCATCGGCGTGGGCCTGTGTCGCTTTGATAACTTGCGCAATTGTTAGTGGACGTAATGAGTGCGAGGCTTCCTTATTCTACAAATGCAGCGTAAATAAAAGTTTCTGGGGAGGGGGTGGGTACGCACCCTTGTTCCACCACTGGGGCTACCATTGGCACTATAAGGTGAACCCCCTTGGACGAAACCACCGCCCGTGCCACCACCAGCGTAGTAATCGTTATCTATGACACGTAATAAGGACGCGACTGATAGCACTGTAGGTTAAAATGACTTACACTGGCTCATCTGCCTTTTGAATGTTTGAGAAGTGACCGAACGCGTATTGTCACGAGTTTGTCACCAACAAGGTTGTCACGGTGTTATGTAACGCAATTAAATTTACAGATCGATACAAATCATTGTACAGTTCAGTGCATGGTTTAAATACGACGAAAAATAAACGCAGAGGCAATAAGAGATGCACCAGGCTTCAGCCTCAATTCTTTATCTGTTCTTCGAGTACGCGCTTGATGGCTATCGATTTTCGAATTGTCAATCGTCCATTTACAGAAGACATCTCGTTCTTACCGTCGCAGGTGTCTTTCGCATCTCCGAACAGCATCTTCGTACCCGGCATGTAGAACATAGGGTTCGGGACATCAGCTACAGAGGAGGGTCAACTCTGAAGGGTGTTAAGTGGGGTTGAACGCACCGTAGCCACTTGCCAATCCCCTTTTCATGACTATAACCTGCTTGCTCTTCCATGCATGCAGAACCGGCATGCCCTTTGGAAGCGATTAGCACCGGAAGTTTAGAAGAATTTCATGATGAGCAATTGCTTACGGCAATGGCGGAACCAGGCTCAAGAGCAATTGGGTTAACTGTATCATTTGCACCGATGACCAGGGTGACATCAGTGTCTTTGAAGTCGTCATTGATTTCATCCATCTCCAGCACAACTATGGAAGTGTTGGTTGTGAATACATGGTCAAAAGATATGCTCACTGTCGTAGGGAACGGAAGCTTCTGCTAGGAGTACGTTGCATTGACCTGGCATGCGCCCTGCCACTGGATGAATTGCGAACTACGACGTCGGAAGTCAAAGATGTACCATACGCTTATGTTGCGAGGGATGCGTACTCGGACATTTACACCCTTCGCTCTAAGCGTGGCGCAAATCTCGGATATGGCATATTGTGCTTTCGCCACGGCCATGCCATAGCCCACCACCTATAAATGATAAAATTAGAATCTGACTATTGAGAAAATCATCAGCATCACCAATATAACATTGTCCGCATTAACCAGGGCTTCAACAGTATCCTCAACAGTAGTCTTCGTTATTGTGCCTTCGATCTTATGTGTCCCCGCCGAAGCATTTGTTTCAATCCCACCAAACAGGACGTTTGTTAGAGAACGATTCATGGCCACACACTTCGCTTTATATCAGATCGCAATGTCTGCCACATGTCATGTATACACAGACCATAATATATGACAAAATAGAGCCGCTGACACCGATCAAGGAGCCAACTGTTGTCAGAAGTGGGTTGTCTAACATGAAGCCTGAAGAGGGATTAAGTCCAGAGCAAAGAATTAATTGATCTAGATCACCTTCAGCTACAAGAGCAAAACCGCTAGTTATAAAGTGTTAAAATAACGTGAGAACAGGAAAGTCCGTGCCACTCACGAATATGCATTAAGGACCGTTATCACCACAGCTGAATTCAACAACTTGAGTAAATCAAACAAGTTAAGATCACGAAGACGCACGCATATCAGCGCCGCCAATGGCTGCTGTGGTTGTGTATCCTTTGATGAAGCTCAGCACGGCACTAGTACCGAGGAATGAGGCTGCAACGATTGGCGTAGAGGGAGCCATCGACAAAAAACCAGCCATCGTAAGTGCATTTGCACCAAGAAGCGTGCTGTTGATCAAATGTTTTCCGGGAAGCATCAAAGGTTTCGACGACATGCGTGCAGCAAGTTTCAAAAACGCAACAATTGAGCCTGTGAAGGTGATTCCACCTGAGAAAAGGACAACATGAACTTCGAGTATATCAATGTTTGGATTATCCCACCGATCACGACACCGAGATAGGCAGTAACAAGGTGTAAGTTGGATGCATGGGCTGTGTCTGCCAGAACACTTCCAATGCTAGTCAAACATGCCGACAAACCAACGATCGAGTGAAGCATTGCCACAGTTTGTGGTAACTCAGTCGCAGTTACGCGCCTTCCGATGACAGCACCTACCGCTCCACCAATGGTTGCCACTCCAGCAAATTGAACAATTACAGCTGGAGGGAAGCCGACCGCTGCCAACGAGGCAAGAATGCCAGAGCTAACCCCAAGAACACCAAGCGCGTTACCCTGTCTAGCTGTTGTCTGTGAAGCAAGACCAGAAAGCGAACCTATAAATCGGTGAGAAGCAGGAAATACGACACAAAACGCAAGCATACCGATGCACAGGATACTACTTGTCAAGTACCCGGCTTGCACCAGCCCAGCCATACCTGTGCTTGCCGCCGCCAGGAAGCCGCCTGTGAACACGACGGCAGGGACGGTATATAACCAGGAATACTCTGGTGGATCAGTAGGACCTGGTGGATGCTTCAGCTGAAATTGCTGCGTCCACAACAACGAGAATCGTACGTTTGAACATATCAAGCATACGCTTTGTAATGATAAAACCCCCTGCAACATTCACACTGGCAAAAAGCACTGCGAGTGCGCCTAATGTTTGAGGAATGGTGGTAGGAAGATAACCGCCGCCCATTACAAACATCCCGCCGATGCCCACCATACCAGAAATGGCATTTGTCACCGACATGAGCGGTGAGTGGAGGGACGGCGATACACCCCATACAACCCTAAGCCACGTAATTTAACACCAGTCATTTTCCGATGCCGGATTTCTCACCTATATCCAATCAGGCCAGCGAGACCAAAGGTGAAAAAGTTATCCATAAAAGCTGTGCCAGTGGCTTTCCCAAGCGCAATTACTCCTCCCATGCCCGTTGTGACAACGGCGACTTCGCGTGACGCCTTTTGCCAGGGTGTAATAGCTACGACGTCCGGCTTTCCATCATCCTTCACAGATCCCGGTGGGGTTACGGGAACGGGCATCGGGCGAGGAAGTGTTTCGAGCAGTTTACCCTGATGAACGACAATAGAACCCCGTACAACTTCATCGTCCAGGTCGATCGCAAATTTGCCGTCTCCCCCTAAGGAAAGAAGGAACTTTGATATGTTGTTGGAATACAGAGTAGACGATTGTGTAGGCAGTCTGGATGGTAGATCAGTGTAACCTGTCAAAATCTAAGCAACGGCTGAAGAGCATTTTAAAAGACGGACTCACCCACGATCGTTACACCCCCATGGACATGAAGCTCTCCTGGACGAGTAGCTTCGCAATTGCCTCCCGCTTCTGCGGCCATATCAACGATCACCGAACCTGGCTTCATGGCAGCTACCATTTCGTTAGTTATCAATTTAGGGGCGGGCTTCCCAGGAATCAAGGCCTGTGTAAAATGTTACATAATAGGCAGAGACGCGACAGCCTTCACGGACCGTGGTTATCACAATATCAACGTCTTTACATTGGTCCATGAATAGCGCCATCTCAGCTTCGATGAATTCCCTGGACATGACCTTTGCGTATCCGCCGCCGCCACCGCCTTCTTCTTTTATGGCAACTTCAAGGAATTCTGCCCCTAGAGATTGTACTTGCTCGCGTGCTGCAGATCTTGTATCAAATCCGCGGACGATGGCACCTAACCTTCTTGCCTAAAAGTACGGTCACAAGACACACCAAGGATAACGTTAAGAATTCCGCACCGTGGCAATGGCGCTAAGTCCTGCAACGCCAGCGCCAATAACCAAAACTTTACCCGGGGGAATCTACACAAGCTAGTGAGGCACTAGAATACTCATGAATCACATTCTAACATACTTTCCTGATTGAACATTCAAGCATGATATCAACACTGGAAGGTGGCAATTAGATTGACAATCTACCCAGCTGCTGTGACCTGACCAGTCAAAAACCGCCCAAAATGATTAGTTGCTTCTAGAACCGCTTTATATCCAGAGATGTTGGCCATGGAACTGATTATAAAACGTTGATATCGTATTATGCCCTCGTCACGCACGCTCACCTCAACGCATCAAAGACTTGAGCGCGAGATATCCGGGGTATCATATCCATCTGAAAAAGTGGGTAGGCATCGTTGCAATTCATTGATGTTCAGTAGCACGTACTGCAAAAGCATTAACCTTGCGAGCAGCAAGGGAGTCCACTATCGTTCTATTCTGCGCAGGATAGAGAAATGAGATGAGAGTACTGCCTTTCCTAATACGTTCTGCTTCTTGACCATACAGTGGAGGTCGAACTTTCAACATAATATCTGAAGACTGAAACACCTCTTCACGGGAGACGAGCTGTGCTCCGGCAGCGGAATATTGCTCATCGAGGAATTTTGCCTCCACACCAGCATTGCGTTCAACCAGAACATTCGCAAATCCCTTCTTTATCAAAAGAGCCGCGCTCTGAGGCGTTAGAGAGACGCGTCGTTCACTCGGAAAGATTTCCTTAGGAACGCCGACCGTCAATGATGAGTAGGGTATGGTACGAAGCTGAGGGTGATCGTCTGATGATTGGCTAGAGGCATGACGAACTGGAGACTGTTAAGCACACCCATCCACGACTGAAGAAGTGAACCAGACCTCGGAGTAGAAACAGTCGCCCTATGTTCAAGTTAGAACTGGAAAGATGACAACCTTTTGTGGCAATCGCAAACGGGTATAGCGGCCTGCAAGGCATCAGAGGCGCCTTCTGACAACAGGCAGTATTGCTTCGATGCTAACTCTTCCAGTGGTGAGTGTCAAACAGTGGACAGAAACGGAACATAGGACCTTCAAGTTTGTTCATATTTATAACTTACACAACTTCACCCGACTCAACAATCTGGGTCGAATGCTACACGATACTCTACGAATCTTAGGCCGCCAATAGATTTTGATAACGCGAGCACGGATATGAAGGGTACGGTACGATAGCTTGATCCAATTATGGGAAGACTATTGTTGGCGGCGCGTAAATGACCTCGAGTTACAGTCACCCAGCATCAAGTATGTGCCCCCTGAACCAGCTTACGTGCTGTTCTTGCCACTAAGCCCCTGTTCCAATTCAATCAAAGCTTGTATGTGAGGATGCTCCCATAGGTCCTTGGCGGGGGTCGCATCTATGGGAGGAAGAGGCCTCCTCGGTAGGCCGCCGTATCCATGAAGCTTCTCCAGGATAAATTTCGTGCCAGCAATTGATGCCTTCGCCAAAGTGAAATCAGCGCGAGCTATGATTCCCTGGAGACGTTGAGCCTCAGGAAGCACGTATGGATCCTTTCTGGATCCTTGTGATAGCTCGAAAAGTTGGGCAAGGGAGTACTAAAACGATATCGGGTTGCTGTAAATGTCACGGGACGAATGAATGACTCACGGGTGCAACATTCGCCAACCCAGTAATGGCGCCGTGGCCATTTACAAACGTGGAGGGCACAATAAAATCGGCAAATCCACCCAAAACAAGGAATGGTATTTGGGGATTCTTCCTAGTAAACGCGAGATCTGCCACAACATCGGCAACTCTAGTTAGCTTTCCAACATTGCCGCATCTGATATATCCTTAAGCGTCGAATTCAAACCCGTAGGCAGGCACGCACGTCAATTTAACTCCACATATGTTGGGACATTCGACTGCCAATTCTGTGATCAAGTCTGAATCCAAATCAATCCCCCCACTTGCCCCAGGGTCTTTCAAAAGAGTAAACGATGCCAATATCTTCACAGAAGCCTGACTTACAGTTATAGATCATCACCGGTATCGGGCTTCGCTGAGATACTTCAACCCAGTAAGCTTTAAGTGCATCCCTGGTAAGTGCTCCGGCGAAATATCCACTAGCGATGACGAGGGCATAATCCGCGCCAGCCACAGCCGCCTCATTGGTAAGCTCGACCGTCTCTCGAGTACTTCCTGCACCCGTTCCAACGATTATGGGAAAATGAGAGCATCCTGCATTATCGAGTGCCCCCCTCCCGGCTTGAATCAATCTAACTCGTTCAGCATGGGAAAGATGCGTAGCCTCCCCCATGGAACCCGCAATCACAGGTCCTACACCAGCAGTCGCAAGGCGAGCGACATGGGCCTCAAACGCAGGAATATCTATATCGGAGCTGTGATGAGACAGGCAATTTCGAAAAATAGATATGATTCATTTACCAAGATCCTCTGAAGAATCCGACAAGAAAAACGTAGGAACTGGAGCATAGATACCCGGCTTCAACAGACAAGAAGTCGCATAGGAGGCATCAGTGCCGTTTACTTCCATAAGAGATACGGGTGGTTTAGGGGTCGATTGTTGAACGCTAAGGGTGCATTTTGTTTGCCAGACGCCATATATATAAATGTCCAGGAGGAAGTTCAAGTTGGTGCCTTCGCCACCACGGTCCGACACGTTCATCTAACCGGACCGTTCCCGCCATCCGGTTGCCGCTTACCATCCAAAAGGGAAATGGCGGGAAAACAATCGAAACTCGGGCTTTTCCCCCGATCTTTTTTATATTTACCCCAAAAACTGCATTTTGCTACAGTTCTTACTTTGTATCACCAACTAATAGATAACAACCGAATTGCTTTCATGGATATCAAAACAGCCTGTAAACCATGCTAAGCTAGACAGGTTGGTCTGACTTGAAGGTAGGAAGCAGAAACTTGGGGGAATAGAATGAGGCTGTAAAATTATTGGAGGGGAAGTAAAGAATTGTGTCCAGCTTGAAACACGAGACTGGCATATTCTAAAATCTCGCAGGTTGTGACTATTGAGATCTTGAGATGTGGTAAACAACTTGGAGAGTCCCCATAGTAAGAGGCAAATCACGTCAGAATGCACTCTCTGGCACTGATGTTGACGCTGTGAAGTAACCGTCATAAAGAAGTGAACAAATTTAGAAACCTCAGCTGCCATTGAAGCTTCAAACCACCTATCTCTTTGGTTCCACAATGTCTAGCCTTTCGATTACTTCCCTTTCCCACTCCGTCCAGCCATCATAATCAGGCACACCTGGGTCAATAGCGGCCCTCTGAAAAACTTCCCAAGGAACGCAGCCACGGTCCTCTTCTTCTATCGGGTTCAATGCAAACCGACCTTGGCGTGATCGGGTCAAAGTAACAACATGGCCTGCTGATCCGACCGCGTGTGCAAGGTCGTGGACGATGGAACGCACATAGGTTCCCCCAGAAACCTTCATCTTTAGGACGAATGCGGGTGGAACTTGATCTAATGTGTCCAGCTCGACGTCATCCATCATAGTAACGCCATCGCTCGCGCCTTGAAGCGCTTTCTCCATAGCCAGTTTTTCGCTATCAGAAAAAGACTTTTCTGGCCAACGGAAGGTGTGATCGCTTCCCTTCCATTCCACAAGTTCTAGACTGTGCACCGTCACCTTTCGAGGTTCGATGGGACGAGGAAGCGGAATGCCCTTCCGTGCGTACTCGTATAGCGGCATGCCATCCATTTTCAGCGCCGAGAATCTGCGTAACTTCCGGTGTAAGAATCATTCACCATCTGGTTCTCGGAAACGAACATTGGGGGCTTTTGCTGGATCTCGCCCGAAAATTGAGGGAGGATAGATTCAATTCGTTCTCGCGTAACATGTCGCCAAGGTGCAATACGGACTCGAGCACCTTCACTATCATAACTGTCCGTCTCGCAGCCCAATAGACAAGTAGTGTGATATTCCTGCCCATAAGGTGAAGCTCAGATGATGGACGCAAGTCATTTGGCTGATACCTTGGTGCAATCCAAGAATTCACTCAGCTTTTTCGTTCCCTTTCCAACACCCACAACTAAATGCGATAGAAGGGGTGGTGACATATATGTGAGTTACTAAGGCTGCATTGGACTGGTCATTTTCACCTAGAACACCATCAGCAAGTGGATCCAGTGTACCGCCCTGTCCTATCTTGACCGCTTCCCTCTTTCGTCGCTTTTTGGGCAGCTGTTTACCGCTCGTATTTTTTAATTTCTCTGCTTCGACGAAAAGACGAGAGTTTGCGATGAGCTGCTTCACATCGTTGATAACAGACATGCTCGTAGGACCAGATGGTTTATAAACTCCAAAAAGACCAGACAGCGGGACTGGAGGAAGAACGATTTTTGGCATTGTAGTAGGAGAAGATAACAGGGTTTTGAAGGACAAGGTGTCAATAGATCAGGCGTCTTGGCCTAGTTGAGGCTGGGGACTCTTGGACAACCGGTTCACGATCGACGCAGCCGCCAGCCTAATGCTCGCACCGCATACGGCCTTTGCCGGCCGGGATGTCCCCACTAATATCACAACAGTACATATTAACGGAAAGAGTTTCACATTTAATTTCTGTCACTCGACCAAGACCCCCCACAGATGCAGTATACCATCCACATCTTTTCCCATGTCCACCATCGAATGGAGGACCTCCCTCCAACGTCAAACGCTCGTCCTATTTCTGTCTTTCCTCCGCAACGGAGACACGAAAGCGCGGCTCCTTGTCCGTTTAACGTACGTTTGGAGATGACATCTTCCGCCTTGTCCGTCTTCGAGTCAAGTGAAAGGTGCGTAACCCCGTCCACCAGGTCATTAGGTTTGATGAAGAGCAATGTTTTATTGAGGATCGAAGATCGAATCAATTTACTGATAGTTCTCTCAAGTTTCCGATGCATCACAGGGATGGGTTGACACAAAGCCAAACTCTTGTGATTAACCTGTTCTGTGTGTGAAGTAAGCCGGGAGTCCAACTAACAGAATGGGTAGCATACTCACTATCCAACAGTCGGCAATCCTGCACGCACTCGACAAGAAATGGCCCCAAGGCAGCAAAATCAACGCCAGACGTATCGACCAAATCAGTGAGAACATCTCTGGCGATTTGAGCGTTTTCGCTGCTAGCGGAGAGCGAACCCAGATAAGCACGGAACTGTCTGACGTGTGTCGAGATGGCATTAAGATGTTCCAAGGCAAAGGGATGAACAAGGTGAAGCAACGGGGGGGCGTCCAGTGATGATGATGTTAGCATTGGGGAAGCTAACCCGGACGTCGTAATTTTGACTTATGATATAGAAAATAGACACATACGCGGACTTTCACCAAAGAGATCGCTACTGGACTCAGTCTCAACTTCCAGCAGACGGATGTCACAGGATTTTACACACGCCCTCATAACTCTCTCTATAAATGCAACAACCCACCGACTTATTCCGACAAGAGGCCATACGGCTTCTGAAATACAGTTAGGTCGATGCTTGGATGAACGGAGATAATGATACATCACCTAGGTCATATGTTCCTCCTTCCTTGCAATCTTCAAAAGCCTGGTTGCAGGCTGAAAGGGAACAAATGTCGTGTGCAACTTCCCAGCGGGCGGTTAAATTTTCTTTTTCGACATCTTTAGTGGCCGATAAACTCCTTGCTCTAACGCGCAATAAATAAATTGTGGACTTCACAAGGGCAACCCCTACCTGTACATTCCCATTATATCTCCCAAGACCGACCACGTGAACGGGTGAGATAATCCATTGTGTTGGTCATCCAACAGACCAAGAGCATGGCTCAAAACATCAACTGCATCATCAATAGGTGTGGAATCCAAGGAAAGTATATGGATAATATCTGCTGTATTTCTTCTTGATAACGTAGATGAGACAAGCATAATGGCAAGGGTTGGATGTGGATTGCCTGCTCAACGATCAATGATGAATTGCTAGATTCGAACCCAAATACACACACGTAAAAGTTTAGTCTTCTGTCTTGGGAATGCATGAATAGTTATCTGAGGAGGCCATGATGAAGACAATGTGCAGAGCAATGTGCCATTGGGAGATATGGTCGCAGTAAGTGGTACTGATTCCGCGAGGTATGAGCAAATGTGGTATCAACACTGCGAGATTATCTCTTACAGTCCCGACCCACTTTTCCTTTTGTTGACATCAAGGGAATAGCCCCCCAGTCCTCATTGTCGTTTAGATTAGAGCTGTTTGATGACAAAGTCAACAGTTGGGCCCCAAATAGTGCTCGAGGACTTACGCGTTCAGAACCCGTGCTACCCCAATCGGAATTTCTCTAGCTTTGGCCGGTGGTCCCTGGGAGGGATGAACTGTGTCCGCAATTCCCACACATATGAGAACGTCACTTGACTTGGATAATGAGACGGAAGTGATGAAGGTGAGAACGGCCTCATCAAATTTACGAGCCACACGTCTTTGACGAACCTACGTGGGTTAGAACAACAAGTACAAGGCACAACAAAGGACCTACCCAGTCTGGCTTACCCATGGTATTGTCCAGCATCGGCGGGTGTCGAGATATAGTGTGCAAGACGAGCTCAGACGTTGGAGTACGAGAGTCTACTCCCCGAAATGTAACTGTTAAAAATGGTTTTAAAACAAGGAAGCTTACAATCCCCGAAATCAAGATAACTAGAAGCTAAATAGAACAGTCCACTGTTTTTGGATGGTGAAGGGGTTTGGCGGGGTGTGGGTGATACACATATAAATTCAAGGTTATTCAATTGGGCACTGCAGTCAAGAATAGGGGGCAAAGGATTAATTGCCAAGCCTAATGTAGAAATTAGTAAGAAATGGTGCAGGGCCCCGCGTTAAGAAGCAGGAAGATTCTATGGACTTACTTAATTGTGCACCATCAAACTTGAGCTGGAGTTCACAGACATTAATGTAAGATTCTTCGCCAATATTCTCCCATTCCTTTGACATCATGTCTATATCTGAAAGAGGCTGGGCGGTTATTTCTGTGGGAAGACTGAGATTAGTGGTATCAAAATTAGTGTTATTAAGCATTGGTGACGGCAATAAGCATGAGCGCGTGGCTATTAGTACTGAGGATTCTGTATGCAGCACTGTTAATTGGTTGCTACTTGGAAGTAGGAGATTGGTTACCGTTGTATTCAAGCCCTACCGCAGCACAGAAACATTGCCTTGCATTATTTGGACGTTTGTCTTGCACAAGATGTGCCTGACTGTCCAAGACAATTCCAGGTTGTTCCAGAGAGCAGCTGATGATTTTCAAGGATGGTACATATTGCCGGAAGTAGCAAACATTGACACGAAGGTCCTGAGTCACCAAGATTAAAGTTGGATTCGAAATAGGCGTATGTGGACCACGCGGAGGCAAACGATTGGACAGGCCAGAAGGATCTGTTATCCACTGGAGAACACAGTCGGGATAAAATTCCAGAAAGTCGTTCATACCACGTACTCGTCGAGATGCCTCAATCCAACTTGCTGTAACTACTCCAGCGCCCTGTGCCAAACTCCACCATTCCTTGACCTTCCAGTTGTCGATTTCAACACCTCGTTCCCATAAGCAAGCAATTCCGTTGCCATCGCATCCAGGAAAATACGCGAAGAGCCAACGGTATCCAGGCGCGACAGAAATAATACTTGGAGGTTCATAGGACGCGGCCGAAGCTACCACCGGAGTTGGAGAAGGGACAATAAAATTTTTCGAAGATGAGAAGTGCCTTGCTGTTATTAACGGTTGCGTTGGATGTGCAGTAAAGATGACAGAGGCCTCCGACCAATGGAGGGGTCTGTACAACAAGTAAGTACGATGACAATAAGCAATTGGCCTTGTGCTTTCCTACGGGGCCATTCGAGCAGAGGCCGAAAATCCCACCAGTGTGTCTGCCATTGTATTTTGTCCCTCATCTTTCCTTTCGAAGTGGAGCTGATCGTTGAGGATGAAGTCAACATGTGGCTGTGCGCCACCAACTTTGCCTGCACCAGCCTCGGCTCAGGTCTGGCCCAGGTAGCTTGATTAACTTCCATACGGCGTACAGTGCTTATGGCGTCTGCTTCTCGTCACTTATCGAAGAATCTGGATGGAGAACCGACAGAAATACTGGTTCAGACATACGCTGATCGTATTATAGTTCTGGTCACCCAGCTTGGTAAAGTGGGAACTTTGGTGCTTTCAATATCTTAGATTGACCATTAAGCTGGCCTAACAAATGTCTCGATATAAAGATCCAAGCAATATTACCTACTGCTACTCCGCTCTTGCCTGCCACGGAGCTAGATCCTGCCCATCCGAACCACCAACCACTTCCCTTACCGCCAGCTGCTATTCAATTGACACCCTTGCTGGGAGGTGCCCCCTCGGAACATATGCATACTTTATATGCCCTGTATGCATCCCAAATCGCTACGATCATCTGGACGGTGGAAAGCAAAGGTGCTTTGCAGGCTTCCAGACGAAGTGTCATTGTTGGGCTCGCGCTACGCAAGTTTGACGAGCCGATTGAGATTGGATTGACCGAGCATGAAAGAAGCACATTCCAAAGAGTGATGACTATGCTTTACGAGTTGCTCAACGACCGTCTATGAGGTCTGGGGGCCAGCACTATAAAAACTTCGTTTTCTACAAGCCCTTGGCTATCATCATTCCTACATCAGGATGAGGTTAGGTCGTTTAGCCGTTGGTTATGTTACATACACAAAGAAAGTAGTGGCCAGTGGCCACGGTTATCTGGAGGCCTGAGGGAGGATAAGCCCTTCCGCGGCATCCATTGAGCGCAGTCGATCTGTTCTCTGCCGCTGATGCTTGGTTAATTTCCACTGAACAAGCTGAGCTAATCTCTGGTCTGGTGGAACTGCTGTGCGTGGGTGTGTCTCATAAAGGTAATACGCAAGCACGCCAGTGAAAACTCCGAGGAAAGGATCGACGAAACTTTGGAAACGGCATCAGCCAAGTACTTGGCTAGCAACACACAAGCAGACACACCGAGATAGCAATACCGGAGCCATTTCAAGGGAATCGCAGGCTGAATGAGTATGTTCGAACACGCCGGACTCGGAGTCGGAATTCACAAGCGTCGCCGGTTCCGTTCCGTTGTGCCGGATAAAAAATAACCACCGTGACCTTGCTCGCGTTGTTTCTTCGTCCTTACCGTTTCATCTAGCTCGATTCAGAATGTCAACTGCTCTTGATCGTCAGATTCGCCCCATCTACGGTAGGCCCAGGTACCGTCCTCTATTTTAACAGTGTATTCAACGCGCCTCTAGATGCCCTTGACACTGGCTCAAACAAGTCTGCAATAGTTTCATGCAACAAACTACTGAAAAAACATCCAAAGAATGGGTTGATAAAAGTACACGCGACTGTCCTGTGCCCTTGACCTGTAAATTTACCTATATTCCTAGGCGCTGAAAGCTCTCGCACTGGTCAGGTCACAGAAGGTCGAGGAATCCTTACTGCTCTGCGACGAGGTTCTTGAGTCGCGACCAACCAATGACGCTGTCCTGACAGCCATGATGCATGTCTTACGAGGTCTTGGTCGAAGTATGTTCTGTCCAACGTTCTCTGCAAATTCTTCAGCCATAATCGATCGTTGGAACAGACAAGGACATGGTCATGATGTTCGAAGAGGCGTATAAGCAGCAGCCAGCTAACGAGGAACTAGGAGCACAAACTTTCTTCGCGAATGTTCGTGCCAGTAACTGGAAGTCGGCTCAACAGGTATAGCAGTTCACTCCTTCCCATTTGTCCGCAGGCCTAATTCAACCGTTGGGGACGACGCCTTGGATGTGTGTTCTATTTGGCTTGAAACGGCTGGAGTGGCTGGAATACCTAGATGCTTTGCTTAGGCTAAGGGTGCTTCATAGGTTGCAACAAGGATGTATAAACAATTCCAGGAAGATAGATATCTCTACTGGAGTGTGCTATGCACAGTTCTTCAGGTACGCTCCGCTCTCGTTGGATGCCATCGTCCTCTAATTCCTACATACAAGGCAAAGGAAGTAGGAACACCCCCCAACATGCAGACGCTGCTCTATAAACTCGCCCATAGGATCATAACTTCTTCCCCGACACCTTCGTACCTTAATGCTGATCGATTTCACCTTCACCTTTCCATTTTGCGCCAATTAGAACTTTATGATGATGCTCACAAACTTCTGAGTAGCGATGTCGGCATAAACATCTGTGCGACAAGCTTGTCGTGTAATGAGATCAGACGTGATATCTGGAGATTGCGTGGCATGACAAAAGATGAAGGAGAGCTTGCAAGACAAAGAATCGTGGAAAAAAAGTCAGAGAGTTTATTATGCGAAGGGTATTTTGGTTACTGATCTGGAATGAGCAGTGACCGAAATTGGCTAGAATTCCTTTCCGTCCTTGATGCCACTTTCTCTGATTCCGGTTCATCTCAAAACCATGATACTGAACATGTGAAAGCGGGATGCTCGAAGCGTATAGCCGATGCTCAAGATCTGTTTGCAAGATTGGCTAAGGAGGATGGTCAGAAGGATCGGTCCGCTCTACTTGCCCTTATAGAGCTGGAACATCGTGCTCGGAATCATAGCATGAGCACAGGTTGGTACTTCTTTCATAGGTGTATGACACTGTTTGATAGGATGCGATACACAAGATCCGGCACGGAGGATTACTTTGATGAAGGAGCATTTTCATCAAGTCGGTGACAAGGCATGCTGTTTCGAGGATCTCAAACCATATCTTGATTTGGAGGAAGATGAACTCTTGGCGTGGACAACATACCTACAGTCTGTTTCTCAAACTTTTGTAAGCCCTTGCGTCCAACCTCAACCACTCACTGACTGACGTGGTTCGAGAAGACGACCCCTGACGAACTTCGACGGCTTATAAATTCTCACAAACTCCTACGATACAACCTTAAAACTCCGGATCTTACTATCGAACTGGAATCTGGCCGGGCGGCCCTGTACACTCAACAATATCTGGAAGGTCTCAAGCTCGGGGCCGATCTACCATCTACTGAACTTCAAGTTGCGGACGATCTCGTTATTCTAGCAGTAAATGTTCTGGTCAACATTTGGAACCTGACATCAGACGAAAAGTACCTCTTCAAAGCAGTGTCTCTCTTGGAGTTCGCGTTGACCAAAAGTAAACAATCATTTCAAGCTCGATTAATCCTTATTCGGCTATACCGTCTGCTCGGTGAGGATCTACGTCACCTCACTGTCCTTTACACCTGAAGGCCCTTGTCTAGGTGCGCCATCACTAGCTTTGGAGCATTACCATGCCATGAATGTTAAGCAAGTCCAGAATGAGACGCTGTCACATTTTCTACTCTCACGAGCTTCGACCTTCTCATTGGCTGCCACGGGTGATCTCACGTTTGCTTCGGAATGCCTCGAATCGGCGCAGATATACATAAGCAACTCACAGGAGGTAACAATATTTGCTGTTTGAATGTCCCGTTATTAACTAGATGTCACAGACTAGCGACTTCATCGTTCGGGCATTCACGTCCGAAAAATATTCTCAGGTGAAAATGATGCCAGACCTTTGTAGCCTTTGCTCATTAATATACAGATCCCTGAATTTATTGCTTTCGAAGATCGACTGGAAAATTCATTGCACCGCGACGTGGTGAAAATGGAGCATCTTCGAATGCGGATCACCCATGAACCAATTTCATCCGATATCATTGACATGGAGCTTATTGAACTCAAATTCATTTTTGATCGATGTGAGCACCTGACAACTCTTATAGGCATATCATACTTATCACCATGGCAGTACATCATGATAACCGGGATTTCGACATTCTCTCCAATTACCAACCCAAGGTTTCGGAGAGTGTTAATGCACAGACCCAGTTATTTGGTAGCAGTGAAGGGGTATGTTGTGTTTCACTGTCTTCTCATTCATGCATCCTCATCACTGCTGTAGCTTGGATGGCTCCTAACCTTCCTTAGAATATATATCCGGGTTTTCCAACAGGGAAGTGACCTAGATGACACGGTCGAAGAGAAACTCCTCATCGGAGATCGGCCAAAACAAAGCCCTAGTCCCGACAAATGGCCTTCCTTGCGAGCACGTCTTGTGCAAAGGAATGAGGAACAACTTTCGCAGGTGCGACATAACGCCGTGCACATACGCCCTCTGATGCGTTTCTTTCTAGCTCACTCCGGACGAGCTGTCATTTTTCAACTACGCAAACGCGTTGGCCAACTGGTTAGAACCATATCACAACTATGCCCGACCACCGCCATCGGTCGTGCTCGCAGAAGCGGCAAAACAATCAGAGCTAAAAACCGGTCATCCATGGAAAGGGATAGATCTTGTGACAGCCAACGGATCCCCTACCAGTGGCAATGGAAAGAAGGATGAAGAACCTCCTGTTGTTACGGAGGCCCCCGATCCCATCCTCAAATTCTTTGATGGTACGAAAATCTTTTTTCCTTTGTTACTTCGGTATTCATGACAGTCTGGCTAGAAATGAAGGCGCGCCTCTCGGCCATATCCACCAACTCTTCGCCACCTGAAGTGCTCCATGTTGCCACTCTTGCGCAAGAGGTATGGTTAAGTCCTTGGTCCCTGAAAGTCATTGAGACTGACTGTCAAGTAGGCTTTCCTGTTGTTTGTCGTTGAGACATTGCGTTTCAAGGCCGCTTCGGTGGTCAAGGTGAACAAACTTGGCGCTGTAAGCTCCCTATTGTTCTTATGTGTTCGGCATGAATTTCAACCTCCTCCAGCTTGTTTCGAACTTCAAGAGCATACGTACTAATGCCCTTGATGCACTACGAGAGATTTCTTCTGAGCTCATTAGAAGGGCAGGGAGTGAGGCATCCACTGAGGCTCGCAAAACTCTCGCAGATTCATGTGATAGCGTCGTAACGATGGGGGTCAGTATTGGTAGCTTGTTTCGTTTCAAGTTTGGCTGCTGATGACGTGTGCAGATTGATCAAGATTTCGTAATGAGTGTCACCAAGAAGGTTGTTGATGCTCGTCGCAAAGGTGTTGAAGGGGTTGGGAAGGGGATAGGACGAATATGCACCACATACGCCCATTAATTAATGACTTTTGGATAGCCACTCCGCATGTATAGAGAACATTAATTTCTAATTGGGCAATACCAGCCATTGGAAGAAGTCAACACCAACACAATAATTGAGATTTTTGTACATTGGATAAACCTTTCGACATCGTCTTCTGATACATAGAATTGATCTAGGGTAGTCCGGGATAAAAAATACAAGGGTCCCAGTAACGTCCCAGGCCCGACGATGCATGATTGATCCCAATACCTCCATATGACTATTTCTCAAGGTATAGTGCGCTCGGGTAGGGCGGATGGGGAGTGGATGGAGGTGGCGGGTTTCGTGGGGAGGATGAGGGGTCTACGTGACGTAAGATGGGAGAGTGTGATCGCGATAAATTCGAGTTCGCATGGTTCCTAGATTTGCCATGACGCATGAAGCTCCAGAAGGAGGACTCTGTGTTCAGAAGTCTGACTCGCCCTGATGGCTGGTTGTATAACCAAGTTGCAATGAGAACGACAGCAGAGCCTAGTATGAATGGGAAGGTTATCTTGAAATTGAAGAGAACGACGGATGCGAGGAAGGAGATGACGATGCTTAAACTTGTCGCGAAGCCCTTGAGGATATTGTCGGAGTACTTTATAACCATAGCTGTCATTAAGCCGCCGAGGACCTGTACGGCAACAGTAGCCCACGCCCATATGCCGAAGTTACGAAACATGGCAGAAGCCCAACCTGCTCCTGATCTGATACTTGGCGCATGGGACACGAACACGGGAGCGAGTGCGGGTAGAAGGGAAAATAATGATAGTTGGACATTGCGGACCCATAGATCGGCCTGTGAGTTTTTGAGAACCATTTCAAAATAAACGCCGGCGAGTCCAGACGTGAAGCAGGCTGCGGCGACAGCCAAAAAACCTTTTAACCCATTCATGGTATGGATGTCCACGGTCGATGCAGCAGTCGGGACAATCCGTTCTGTGCCCGCTTGTATTTGAACGATGCCGACACCAATGGCTAAGAAGAGGAGTGCAACCCATTGGCTGGGGAAAAGCTTCCTCCGTAAGAGCAGAACGGAAAAGGCGGCAGTCGTAAGAATTTTCATCTGGTAAGTTACTTGAAAAGTTGCGGCATCTAGATTGGACGCTGCCACGTATTGTAGATTATTTTGAACGACTGCAACGAACATGAGCGAAAGCACGGAGAAGGGTGAATGCCGGCGTACCATATAAGATAGCTGGGATAGAGAGTTTCCAACAATCGGGGCTAAATATATCTGAACATAATTGTCGGAGTCTGGGCACGGAGACGGGAGCCCAGCGCGAGGCATTCCCTTGGGATAATTCCAGAGGGTATGGAGAAGGGTAACTTGAGGAGATGTCTACGCGAGCGTAGGCGATAACTAATGAAATGGTTCCTTTGACTACTTCATTGAGGAGAACAGCCGTGGCAGCCGAATACGCTCGTGAAGGAGGCGTAGAGACCAGAGAATGATGCATGATAAGGGTCAACGCCGAATTTTGGATGGCGAGTGTTACTAGCCTGTTAAAGTTGAGAATGAGCCAGTAGATTTAGAAATACGAAGCAATGGACAGATACGATATGTGCTTGAGAGGTATTCCACATAGAGATGGAATATCTGGTGGATGATCAATGGGAGTGATTGGGAGGCCAAGTTCTTTATCATGACCGCTAATATAAGAAGATTTTGAGATTGAGGATGGGGGTATTGACATAGTATTGGTGCAAGTCGAGAGTGGTGGTGGCAGTGGCAGTGTGCTTAGCTGCGGTTTCCTATGTAACATTGTAACTCACAGCATATAAAGTCTGAACAACTTACAATGGTTCAACAACAATGGCCCTCTGCTCTCGTCAACGTCGATCTCGCCGCCAACCTCCCCCTCTAGTTCAGCGTATACCCAATAAGTCTTCCTACACTGTACGCCTTGGTCGCGAAGTTGCATGTCCAGCCCCAGTCCAGGACCTCATCTATCCGTGCCCTTCTCCATCATTACAACAAGCCCTGCCGCTACCAGCCCCTCCCGCTCTTCCAAACCCTGAACTCAACAACCCTTGGACTGGTGCTAGAGATGGACTTCACGTGGAGCTCTGTAATCCTATAGGAATTCATCCATTCCTTGACTGGGATATCACCAATTTTCCCTCTACGTCGATACTGCGTAAAGCACCTGGCGTTGATGCCATTCCCCATTTCCATCATTCGGCGACTAGTCCCGGATGCACCGCTGTCCAAATACATTATTCGCACACAACGTTCAGTCTTATTCTGGCAAGACTTGGTCCAATCAATGTCTATCCTGTGGGCAACGCTGCTGATATCAAAGTCGAAGATATCATGAACGCGATCTACTATCACTTTCAGCAACCTATCACCATGCCCGAGTGGCAAGCTGTTTCGTGGCAAGAGCGAGAACAGATATCAACAAGCTACCGTGCCAGGCTTAAAACATCTTTCAACTTGTCCAAGTTCGACGCAAATCGTGGTCCCTTGCGCATCGACGCCCTGAAAGGTTGCACGCGCTTTGCTGGTCTACAAACTACGTCGTTTCTGAACCATTCTGGCGAAATGTACATGAAACTTGTCCCACTTTAATTTTGTTCCATCACCTCCGCGGGGAGTTAAAGCTAGCTCGAATTTATAATTAATTACTTACATTTCTTGGTCGTAACATAGGAATAACTATATAATAATTCGTGTTTCCTTATCTTAATCTCCATGAAGTGTCGCTGCTACTCAGACATGAAATAAAGACCACCAGGGCTCTTGATAATGTCAACTATAAATACACTCTAGTTTGTGATAAGTGGGGATCACAGGGCTCAATATCCCGAACCACTCTTCCTTTCGTGTTCGTAAAAACCATAGATACTGTACGTAGGACTCTTATAATCTGCGTACGCTCCGGGATTGGCGTGTTCTAGTGCCATCTGTGCTAAAGAAGGCATGGGTGGCGGCGACGGTATGTGAGGAGGTTTCTCATCACTCTGACCAATTTTCTTCGGAAGTCCCCCTGCCAGCCTTGAAGAATTTGCATCGGGGATGGCGTCACCCAGCGGGGTAGACGAAGACGCTCCCTTTTTGTGGGTCTGTTCCGCACCAAAATCCATAAGCATCAGGCTGCCAAGTGCCGTACTTCCATCCACATCGGTCATAATCTTTGGCAACGACAGGCGATTTTCTTCGGCGTGCTTCTTGCGGGATTGTATTTTTGAAGATCTACTTTCCACGATGCTCAGGGAATCGTCGGGATACAAAGTTGGCTGGGGAGACGGTATCGCATACTGAGTAGCAGGTGAAGACAGCCCCAGAGCGCAAGTCAAGGCTTGAGTATCGCGGTCCCTACGGGAGGCCGATTTTTGGACGTATGGCCTACGTGGACGCTCCACGAGATCGGATCTATCGACAGTAGCCTTCGTCGGGACATTGGACATGCGAGGATAGGAACCAGGCGCGAAGTATGTCGATTTTATCCTTGTTCGGCCGCCACGGCTGGGAGCAGAGATCGGAAGTGGCACCACACACGGTACGCAGGTAGGTGAAGACACAACAGCACCGTCATATGCGAAACCCTGGGACTGGCGTTTGTCACCCCTTTCATACTGGTTTTCCTCATCATGCTTTAAACCAGTCCTGCTCCTTTCCGGAAGGTGCTTACGTCCTGGTCGTTGAACATCGCGTCGTCCATCTATGGCTAAAGGCTTTGTTGTTTGAAAGTCGGGGTTGGCAATCACAGGGCCGAGACTATAGCGAGGGGAGAAACAGGGTGACATAGACGGTGCAGACGATCGGCGCTCGGCGCGTCCCGAAGGGCGATATGCTTGTTGCATTGAGGGCAGAGCTACGGCATTTTCCTTGGCCCGCATTGGGACGCTAGATGTATGGGCATGTCTCATAAAGGGATAGTAAGTTCTTTCTGAATAGTCATGTGGCATCTTCTCTTGTGGGCGAGTAATGGGGGCAGGCTTGGGCGCAGATTGTTCGGTTTGAGTATATTGAGTCCAAGACAACAATCCGTTGCTGTCACCAGGAACTGGAGATACTTTTTCTGCGCCTCCAAATATCGGTGAATCTTTTGGTTGAAACTTGTCATAATCCGAGAAAGAATCATTCAGGATGGGGAGAGAGGGTGTGGGACGCGTGCGACGGATAGGATATGCGCAGACTTTCACGATTATAAAAATGCCTGTCAGGAGCAATCCAGAGCCAACGGCCAATAGGATAATGATCAAAGTATGCGGTGCTTTGTGAAGGGATGCAGCCGTAGGTTCCAAGGAAGGTGAGGAGGTCGCTTCCATCTGAAGAGAGGAAAGTTTGACGGTTGGAGTCAGAGCAAGAGATAAGAGAGGTGGTAGGGGCGTGAAAGTTGATAGAGGTAAAGCCTGAGCGGACTTGATACTAGCAGATATTAGGTGTGTAGGAAGCCTAGAAACCATAGAATTCCCCGTAAACTGAGCTTGTGTTGGTCGAAAACCAGTATCTGGAACAGGATTTGGCACAAATGTCGTTTCACCGTCCTCAAAGTGTTCATTCTTTTCGTGTGCCACGACAAACTTGAAGACCTTGGGCTCACTAAACGGCGATATTTCAGTGGCATGCTCTTGTCTAGTAAGGCTCGAGATAACAGTGCCGTGTAGATTTCGCTTCTCAGAAGGATGGCGGGGGGCGTCTACATCACCCGGTTTAACGAGAGCTATAGATTGGTGTACAGGATTTCCAACGGCATGACGAGATAAATAGTGGATGCTGCGCGATTTTGGAGCCATACCAGCAGACAGAAGCTATAGCACTGGGCAACGATTAAAGGGCAGAACTCGAGAGCAAGGGTCCGTCTAGTCACATGCACAAATTATTACATAACAGTCGATTGAATACGAGACTTCCAACGCGTTCGGTCACTGTAGCTTGTCGATTTGGATTACGAGGTTGGGGTCCATGAGTGCTGGTGGAAGGTACGTCGCCTGGTATGGCCTTACTCTGCGTCTAAGGTGCTCTCTAGCGACCTCGAAGGCGGATGGCAACCCACGCAACTCCTTGAAGCTATTATGGACACAGAAGTTGACCCAAGTGAAAAAGTTAGCGTTGCTCAATCTGCAATGGGTGTGGATTATCACACCATACCCAAGGAAATGTTTTCAGACTCGCCTTCACGTAGTTTCAACTCGTTACCCATTTACCATTTTCATGGGCTAGCTGCAACACAGACACAGACACCACAAAATGAGGATGCAACATTCCAGGGCAACGAAAGTTCCCAGAAGGAGAATATTATTAGTATGGTCGACGGGGATCACACTAACAATGACCCTGACCATTCAAAAGCCTTTGAAGCTCCACCAAAAGTCCCGACAATTCGGGTTCCTCCTGCTGATCAAGCAATCCCCACACCTTCACGCGTCACAAAGGTGCCTTTACCTCCGTTTGTTGTCCTTTTCTCAATATTTACGTTCTTAGCCTTCCAACAACCCTATTTCTTCCAACCCATCCCAATCGGCAACGGGGACAAACAAAGCTACCCCCTCACGTCCTCCTTCGACGCGAGCCACCACCTACCCAATAATCCATTCAACACGTAGTCCACGCGCCGAACTGGAACAATTCTCGCAAGATTCGTTTGCTGGTCCCATCTCTCAGGACCCGGAACGGCAGTTTCTAGCTGTCGCAAAACAATTCGAAATTCCTCTTTCTGAGTTAGGACACGTCACTTCATCCCCGGATCATCGAAGACGACCCACAGACAGGGCCCGTTCTGTGGGCACCATGCTTTCACGCACAGGCACAAACCACAAGACGAGACGGCCTTCACCACAGCCAGAGGGCCGCATACTCGTCGAGGCCACCCCATCCAACTCAGATGGTTCCCAGTCGCAACCTGCTCAGCCCTTTGACGAATATCAGCGTCATGGCCAGCACGCCGACTATGGGGAAAAGGCCATAGACGGCGATGACGCCGCCAGTCAACGCTCGGGGTATGAAAGTAGTTTTCCCTCCTCCAGCTATGAAAGGCTTCTGAATGGCGAAAGAGATCCAGACGTAGATGTTCGGGACTTGGAAGCGACTCAAATATGTACTCAGGCCGATGTTGGCATGGATGAAAGCCTTGACAACATCCCGGCTGAGAAGATCGTTCAGAATTGGACAACAGATACAAGTGCCACTGCCAGGCCTGACGTGCCACCCTCCGAATCTACATCCACTAACACACACCCACGAAGTTTGTTGAGTATGGTCAATCCAAATGTCAAGTGGCGTTATCAGAAGTTTCAGGACAATGCTCCTGGACGACACCAACATAGCGCTCAAAACCCTGCTGCGCCTGGGCAAAGTGCTCATGCTGCTATACCTTTCCAGGAAACACAGCCTGCACTCGAAGAGACTGAGAGTACGATCCCACCTCGGCGGCAGTTCCCCAAGCCAAAACGCTCAACAGCTTCGCCTTTAACTCCGAACAGTGGCGGCGGTGCCCCCACGCTCCTCTTTCAGAATAATGATCAAATGGATATCGTCCCAGATTCAGACCCTCCGCAAGACAATAGAACCAGGAGGGCAGTCCAAGTCCCCTCTAAAAAGTTGATTCGACTCAGTAGTGATAGTTCGGATGCCATCCCGAGTTCGGGCGAAATTGTGTCCGATTCCATGGCTGTTGACGGGGACGAAGGCCGAGCTGCCAATAACCATCAAAGGGGGCAACGAGGCGACGTTACCCAGCGGTTACAATCTGGGAAGGAGCAGGAAATCGATGATGATGACGATGACGATGTCCCCCTCGCCATGGCTTCCAACAAGAGAGCAAACTGCCTTCGGTCAGGCGAAGATACGCCCAAGGTATGTTGGTATGTCATTAGCATTTTCTGCTCTAATTCCTTTCAGGATGAGGGGCCGTTGCACCTCAACAAAGGAAAGGCTCCAGGCCGGGCCGCACAGTTAAAGCAGAAGAGAAACCCCACCAACGCTGCAAACGGTGCTCCTATCATGGATCAAGGCAAACAAACAACGTCTTTGAAACTAGTCCGAAAAGATGGTCAGTTATCGGAGACAACAGCAATTCCCTCCTCCATTCCCGGTGAAGAGGCAGGCAAGGCTTTGCCAAGCGGGCGGAGGTTACGAGCGAATTCAAAGGCTGCGGAACGAGTAACAAAGTCAACTCATGGTGGCGGCAAGAAACGCCTGACATCAACGAAGGCAAGGGTTAGAGGTGGTGGGGTCCGTGAGCAGCATTCTCCATCTGAAGATGAGCTGGTCGTGGACGGAACTAACGTAAAAGATGAAGAGGATGGAACGGACCCTGCAGACGATGATTATGCAGAGGTTGATCATCCCGTAGCCGGACCTTCAACTCGAAAACGGAAGCGCGGACCCTCAGCACCGAAACCCACTATGTCCAGGGTCAAATCAAAGGTTTCCACGAAGCTCATCAAGCACCCTTCTGGCACTCCGATTACTAGGCAAGGGAAACGACTTCGGACCGCATCAGTGACCCGAGCCGCCTCTAAGACACCCACCCGAGTGTTTGCATTATGGAAACATGATGGACATTATTATCCTGGAGTCGTGCAATCGCATGAGAATGGCTCGACCTATCTCGTAAGATTTGATGACGAGACAGAGGCGACAGTCAAAATTGACCAAATGCGACTGTGCGAGTTGCGCGTTGGGGACAGCGTCCTTTTTCCAAATGGCTCGCGCAGCTGCAAAGTCGTAGATGTGGCAAAATTTGACTCTGACGACGTTGTGGGTGTTTCCGTGGAAGATGAAATCGAGGAATTACAAGTATCCGACCTTGTAATCGCAAACAAAACTATCATCTATGCATGGAAAGATCGAACGTTGACACCCGACTCCATTGTCCCCGTCATGGCCAAACCAAGCCCAACTCCATCGAAGCTTTCCGTTGCCAGTGGACCGTCTATTCAAAGACATCAACGAAAGCTTCTAGCTAAGACAGGACTAGTTATTACCCTAAGCTCTGCCACCAACAAATGGGGAAAGGACAAAGACACCATCATGGCAGCCGTCAAGAACTCAGGAGGAACTGTTATCGACGATTGGGGTAGTATTTTTCAGATGGAGGGGAAACATTCACACTCGAACAACAAATGGGTGATTGAGAAGAGTGACGTACGGTGGATTGGGAAAGCTGATATCGAGAAGGTTTTCTTACTATCCGACAACGCAAACCAGAAACCAAAGTTTTTAATTGCCCTGGGCCTGGGTATACCATGCGTGAGTGTCTTCTGGCTTCATGATTCTGTCAGTGCTGTAAGTCGTGCCATTTGCTCCTGCATGACTGATCGATATTCATGAACTATATAGGGTGAGGATAAGGAATGGCAAGCATACTTGTTGCCCCAAGGGTACTCCGAAGCATTGCATGCACGTCCATCTCAACAGATAGACACGGATTGGGGGAATAGTGTCCATCAACTTACCAACATTATGGATGCGTCCGTAGCCTGCAAATTGTTTGATGAGAAATCCATTCTCTGCGTAGGTCCGGAAATGGTGCCACAACCCAAAGGGAAAACGGTGAGTTTCCTGCGATGTTTATGTTTCGCCCCTGAGGTTGTATTTCCGTCAGCTCGCGGGCACAGACGAAAAGGCTCAAGAGGCTCACAATGCCGTTGCTCGCATCATTTTATCTATGGGAGCACGGCGTGTCGAGGCCGTCAGCGAGCTGAGATATGCTTCTGCTCCTGTCTCTGAATTTGACCTCGTTGTGATCAAAGAGGCCCACCAATACGACCCAGCTTTGGACAACGGATGTACAGTGCACTGGTCATGGGTGAAAGAGTGCCTTATTGCATCTCGACAACTTCCTCTCCCGGTATGGGGACTGGCTAGTTCACAGGATGCCTAACGTATAATCTGCGCTGTCTGTGCACATTAGTCTTTATGTAATGTATACACTTCATCTACTGTAAGTGAATGTCATGATCATGGTACCGTTGACCCAACTAGACTAAGGTGCAACGTTCGGCAGCGCGTCGTAAGTCCTTAAGGTTTAAGATCTTACGCATAGCATATGCATATGCATAACATTCAGCGACGTCCTACTTATAATATCGAAACTTATATTTTTGGTCTGACACGTGTTCTATTTAGATTTTAGAGGTATGTGTATGTAAGCATTCACACCTTCGCTCAGGCTTCACTTCGAGCTTTGAGCCCTCGTAGTTCAAACATCATGATGGATGAAGAATACGAAGTTGGTAAGTGGCCTTTAGCTATTGGTTTTCACCCACTCTCCTTACGCGCCTGGATTCATAGAATACATCACCCAGGCCCGAGTGGAAAAGAGGAAGGGGCGAGGAAAGAACTTGGTCTGGGTACGCTTCTCCTACTACACACTAGACGTGGTCTTGACGTATTTGTAGAAATATTGCGTCAGAGTAAGTGGATACGATGCCTTGTTTCAAACGCTAATCTGTAGAGTAGTGGAAAGGATATGGGGAAGATGATGATACGTGAGGATATTTTTGCCTTGCAATACATAGTCCTTCTTACCATATCATTAATAGCTGGGAGCCTGCAGAGTCTTTCCAGGGATCCGAGGATTTCATCAACCACTTTTGGGAGCGTGCCAACGTGGGCGGCCGAGATTATCGCGACATGAGTCTGTTCAAAGCTGGGGAAGAGTTTTTGCGAATCGGGCCTCCCCGTACGTTACTTCTCCATCCTCGTTTGTGCACTTACAACATCTTCACAAGGACGCAAGCAAAGACAAAAATCATTGAATTCCGACGCTTTGGCAACACCAACTTTATCCCCATTGCCAGCACCACAAAAAGTCACAGAAGGTAAACGAACTTTCAAGGAGCATAGTAGTTCTGTCCTGGACGACTCGGAAGACGACCGACCCCGGAAGCGCGCTCGAAGCCAGGCCCTGGATCATGCACAAAGCTCTGCATCTCCAGTGAACGAAGTCAAACGCACACCTCTGCCCCTACACACCAAGAATATACCCACTCGTGCCCACGTCGATCAGGACCAGTCTCCCCCAGCTCCTTCTCGCCGTCAACAGAAAAAGGACTTTCGATCTTCTCTTGACGAAATTGTTCCTGCTTCCGACGACGAAGTAGACCAAACCTTCTTCACTTCTTCTGAGCATGTCTCGAGAAGTCCGATGGCCAGTGGATCCTCTATCATATATCCCAGCATGTCTAGTGATGAGGCCATCCGTATTCGTGATGACGACGATCCGCTCTTTGACACGTCTGAAGATCAGCGCATAAATGTACCTTCTCACCGTGCAAGGGAAGCGAATCCGTTAGTAGTGATGGTGGATCCTCCGTGTTTTGCCGGGCTGGAGGGAGCTATTTCAGTCAAGACTCGACTGGCGGGCCGTAATACGGTCAAAGCCTCAGAAAAGTCGCGGAAGCCAGGACCTGGCCGCTCATCCTCGGGCCTGATAAAAAATTCGCTCTTGACTTTTCGGCAGGGTTCCCTGAAAACTGTGAAGGGTAGTTATAAAAAGCAAATAGATGAACCTGGCGGCGAGGGGGAGCTTGTGGATAACGGTCATAACGGGGAATCGATGAGGGAGGGAGGGGGCAATGATGGTCATATTCAAGCTCCCCCCACTGCGGATGAGTTGTTGGGCCTGGCTGGACTCGACACACAAAATGCGGAGATACTTTCAGATTTCGAGGAGGATGTCCCCCTTACCGCGCAGGTTTCTGAACCCGACTGCGACCCACTTGCATCGTCACCTTCGGCACACTCTGATCCAGCCCAGGTTGCACGTCAACGAAGGTACGTCGTGAACATTCACTATTAGGAACTTGTTGCAATATTATTGTCAATCAGCCTTGCTAGCCTTGCGTCAACGAAAGATAAGCTGCTTCCTTCAGCAACAACCGCTGGCCAGATGAGCACTCCTAATACCACTTGGAAGCGCTCCACCATTTTCGATGCACTGTTCGTGTATGTTATAATCCTTTGTAGTCTTGATCTGACACGCGAGCTCTAGCGGCCTTGGATCGGATGCTACGGCTACATCGAATGCTGTTACTTCTAAAGCGTGAGCACTGTGATCTTCAACTCTTAAGTCTGTCTTCATTTAGCTTTCTGACCTAGAACCCGTTCATCACCTTTCTCCCTTAACCTCGACTCCACTGTATCCATTCCAGTTGCGTTAACCCACCCGTTCTCATCTATAGAGACTATTGTGGGGAAGAGGGGTCCACCGGGGAAATTCTACAGTCAACAGGCTGCTATGACTCTGCTTGATACTCTTCGCACTGGCGGGCCATGTGGAAAGGTTGTCACTGACACCAACAGCACCGAAGGCCAGAGGATACACTTTGATCGTTTCTGCTCGCGACTGAACGCCGGGGAATTGGTACGTACTATGTGAACATTCTGATCAATAACTGCCTAATTCGTCGACCTGCAGTTTGTAGCAATTGCTGGCATGGACGTTCTTGCCTTTTGTTCGTCAGATAATGTTCTAATTTCTCAACGACTTAATATCTCTCCTTCACTCCTTGGCCAATCAGGGGAAGTGCTAGTTTCACAAGTCATCATTGAAAACCACTCAGCCTATGCGGATGCAGCAGTAAACGCAGATGGTCGTGAGTGGTCGCGGTACTTACTTGCTCTGGCTTTGTAGTCGTCGTCACCAACACGGTGTGTCACAAATTCGTTTCTATCACGTGTAGTTTTCTTGTCGTGTTGTGTATAATTATTTGTCGATACCTTCTTAGAATCTTATTCGATTCATCTGATGTTGCGACGCATTCCAACGACAACTGACGGGAAAGTAATCGATAGACTACAGGAAAGCAGTCGAATTAACAAGCCCTTCAAGCCACCTACCTTTGCTTCTTCGAGGCAGGATGTGCCACAACGGAAGCGCAAACGAGTGTCTTATAAGGGACTCCAAGCAGAGGAAGACTCGGACTCGGATGCTGGACCTTCGCGCAAGAAGAAAAGAGACGGCGAGAATGGAAATTCCTGTACGGAAGAAGAAATGTTGGCTGCCATCAAGAAGTATCCTGTTTATAAACCGAAGCCTTTCGACCAAGTCGGGGCTCGTAGGTTCTCGATGCCTTCCATGACTAACAAAGATGGGGCTTCGATCTCCCTTATTCCAACAAATGTCTCACTGGGTACTCGACCCCAGGCAAAAATCTTACCTCGACCATTGCACGATCCAATGGAGGATCACGCTATAGTTTTGTATGACCCAACCATTGACGATCGAGAAACCGACGAAGAAAGGAAGGAGAGGGAAAAGGAGGAGGCTAAAGAAAGAGCGGCTACTGAGGCGAGAGACAAAACTGCAGGCATGTTTAATCCGCACAAAAGCTTGAGGAGCCTGTTGGGCGAAGACCAGGACAAGAAGCGCGCGGTCGACAAGGTCCCCGTCGTCATTGATCCGAAGCTAACCAAAGTCCTTCGTCCTCATCAAGTCGAGGGAGTCAAGGTAAATTGGGTGCTCGTTGACCTAGTGTTTGGCTCATCCGCCCAGTTCTTATATAAATGCACCACTGGCATGCTTGTCGAAAACCAGTACGGATGCATCATGGCTGATGAGATGGGCCTTGGGAAAACACTTCAATGCATTGCCCTTCTGTGGACGCTGCTCAAACAATCCCCTCATCCAGGAAAGTCTTCTATAGAAAAGTGCATCATTGCATGTCCTTCGAGTTTGGTTAAAAATTGGGCCAACGAATTTGGTAGGCGATACAATGTTTTGCGCGCATGTGAAGTTGATCTTTCTAGTGAAATGGTTGGGGAAAGATGCTGTGACAGCTTTGGCAGTTGACGGAAAGGGAAGCAAAGCCGAACTAGTAGAGAAAGTTGGACGATGGGTGTCCGCTCAGGGGAGAAACGTGACACAACCAGGTATGCCGTGCTAGTCTAGCACGTCAAATAATAACCCATGGTCCGAGGCAGTGATGATAGTGTCTTACGAGACACTCCGCACACTCTCCGACCGCCTCGCCAACTGCAGCATAGGTTTGCTTCTCTGTGATGAAGGCCATAGACTGAAAAACTCAGGTTCTGAAAGTTGTTTCCATCCGGTAGATCGTTGTCTGAATACTCATTGGTAGAATCCCTAACGTATCAAGCCTTGAATGCGTTGAACGTGAAGCGACGCGTTATTCTCACTGGCACACCCATTCAGGTGACCATGTATAGTAACGATTATAGCCCGTCCCACTCACTATGAGGCTAGAATGACCTTTCAGAATATTTCTCCCTCCTAAGCTTTGCCAATCCGAACTTTCTCGGCTCCAAGAACGACTTCCGCAAGAATTTTGAGAACGCCATTATCCGCGGTCGCGATGCCCTGGCGAGCGATAATATAAAAGCGAAGTGCGAAGAGAAACTTAAGGAGCTAGGAGGACTTGTCACCAAGTTTATCATTCGCAGAACTAACGATCTCCTGTCCAAATACCGTGCGTATCGGTCACCCTTTCTCAATCATTGGTTGATCCCATCACATATTAGTTCCTGTCAAATACGAGCAAGTTGTCTTTTGTGGACTATCCGACTTTCAGCTTTCTCTCTACCGTCTTTTCATTGCCTCGCCAGAAATCAAGGCTCTCCTGCGTGGTGCACAGTCCCAACCACTCAAAGCTATAAATATTCTGAAAAAGTTATGCAACCATCCAGAGCTTCTCAACCTACCTGAGGATCTCAGAGGCTGTGAACATCTGATTCCGGAAGGGTTTGCTGGTGCGGGTGCTGCAATTAGAGAGAAGGGACGACATCAAGCTGTACGCTGTGATTGGTCGGGAAAATTCCTTGTGCTGGAAAGGTACATCTCATGATTTAAAAGGTAAGAGGTGACAGCTAATATTTTGCAGGTTTCTACACCATGTCCGGACACATACGACTGACAAGGTAGTATTGATCAGTAATTACACGCAGACGCTGGATCTTTTTGAAAAACTATGCCGAAGCAAGAAGTATAGGTTCATCTATTCCTAGCACATTACAATTGACAATTTCTTCGATAGGTATGGTTGTTTCAGACTTGATGGATCAATGAGCATTACAAAAAGACAGAAACTCGTAGACCAGTTTAACAATCCGGAAGGGAAAGAGTTCGTTTTCTTACTTAGCAGTAAGGCGGGTGGATGTGGTATCAATCTTATTGGTGCGAACCGACTAATATTATTTGATCCCGGTTAGTTCTTCACATGACGTTGTACGCCAGCTTTGACCTAGACGGATTTAGATTGGAATCCTGCCGCTGACCAGCAGGCGCTGGCCCGTGTTTGGCGTGATGGGCAGAAGAAAGAATGTAGGTGAATGCATGTTTGTATCCTTTCATCCCATCTGACATATGTCAAGGCTTTGTTTATCGCTTCATTTCCACGGGCACGATAGAAGAAAAAATATTTCAGCGACAAGCCAATAAACAAGCACTTTCATCTGCCGTCGTGGATGAGAAGGAAGATGCTGAGCGGCATTTCTCGCTTGACGCCCTCCGCCAACTCTTTTTGTTCAACGAGAACACCCTTTGCGAGACACATGAGACCTTCAAGTGCAAGCGATGCGAGGGCGGGAAGCAGAAAGCCAAGGCGCCTGCTCTGCTGTACGGCGACGCTAGCACGTATGTCTTCGCCTACCATCCACAGCACCTAATCATTATAACATGGGTCATAGATGGAATCACTTCACAAACGCCGAGCTCCAAAATAATCATGATGATCTCTTACGTGCGGAGGTTGGGCTGCCAGAAATATCCTTCGTCTTTCAGTACATTAGTCATTAGAAATTGCCAACCATGGATGTCGTGGTAACTGTGATCATATTCAGAATTTGACGACTAGAACCAGGGAGGTCATTCTTACGGTTGATGGTTCATACACTATACAACACCTATTAATTGCCTTCACTGGATCACATCCGCCCAATCTGACCACTCGCCACCCGCCCGCCGGACTTTGACCTTCTCTCCAGATGGCCCAAAATAGGATGCCTTCAGCCAAGCTTTCATCTCCTCTTCGCTATAGGGTCCAAAGGTATCCACATCCCCAAGGCCTGGAATGTCCCACCTGTACTCATATTTGATGTCGGCAGATTTCGGCTCCCAGGAAGCATCTACAATCCCTGAAGATCGGACAGCGCGGACAAGTTCCTCGTACGTTTTGGAATAAATGTCTGTGTCTCCCAAAGACATTATATTCGACGCAAGATGAGTAATGTGCTCGATCTCTGATGGGGCTACTTTGTCGACGTTCATGGCGTTATCAGCTGTGATCACGCTGAAGTATTATCGTCAGATTGACAACTCGACGTCAACGATTGTACTTGCGCTTTACTGCCTGGCCGTGTTTTCTTGGCTTGCGTACCCAATCGTTGCAAAGCTTCCAGAACAGTCTCGCCCTTCTTAAGTAGTTCCAACAGTTGCCTTTCCAAAGCTCCCTTCCCACCGCTCTCCTCTAATTCCTTTTCCTCTGCCTGCATTTTCTCCCTCTGTTCCTTTTCTTGCTGTCGCTTCCGTCGTCTTGCCATCTTGATTTCCCTCTCACCCAAACCCTCCATCCAGCGATCATGCACACTATGAGGATCAAACGACCGTACATAATTTCCATCCTCTGTAAATTTTCCTTCTTCCATTTCATCTCGCATGTTGAAAGAAGAAAGCTCGTAACCCATGCCTGCTTTCTTTCTTCGCTCTGCATCGTCCTCGTCCTCCGGGTCATCGTCCTCCGAACTAACATCTGGATCTGAGTTGAATTCTTGACCTTCTATATCGCCAAGGCGTAGGTAGTCCTTCTTTGAATGTATCACCTCCCGTTTTTCCTCGTTCCCTAATGCAAACATATCATCATCGGGGTTATCTTCCTCAGTTCCATTTGGTTTTCGGCTTGGAACCACTCCCTCTCCGTCATCACTTGAATCAGAGTCATAGCCCTCAGTTTTAACCCGTCCTTTCCGATTAGCAGACGGGGTTTCAAGTGCTGAGTCAACTTTCTCTGCAAAGTTCACGGGATCTTCGGATGGCTCCACGAAACGAGTTTTTTTGGACGCATGGGTAGAAGCGGCTGAAGCGGATGCTTCAGCGTTCGATCCTGCCGTTCGCTTTTGGCTCGTGCGCGGTGGCATAATGGGGACTATGTAGAGCCAATTTCAAACATATGATTGTCACTGATTGAACCGGAAGTTGCCTTTTTCGGATGTATATAGATGATTTTTCCACTATAGCCCTTATTAGTTACTGTGGTTCGCTTGTAATTGGTTATAAGTTAACAAACCATCAATGGAATGTACGTAACGGTAATTTTCACCATTCCAAGCTATGTCCCAAGTTTCCAGGAAGTACTATGTATATGGTTAACTTGGATAAGAAAAGTACAAGACCCGAATAAGATAGTAAGGGCTAGATAGGGCTCGGGTGATAAGCAGAGGCACGCGACTCTGGCAATCCATCCTCAGGCAAGGAAGCAATGTCGACCATGACCACCTTGAGTGACTTGCTAGGATATACCTCGATTGCCTGTTGGCTTGGCGCACAATTTCCGTGAGTGTTCCTCGGGGCATAGCCAGTACCTGAGCGTAATCCATGCTGCAGACAGGTTTTGGAGAATATACGACGTCAGTCTTGCGAAGGCCTTGCCTTCCCCTTTCTGCTGAATTGGCTCCTCGGTAAATACATTTATGAGGCCTTTTCGCTACAGGCAACTCAGGGTCGTACTAGGTGACGTCTCGAACTTGGTTGGATGTATCCTTACCCGCCAGTTGCCATTCCAAGTGAGTTATCCTCGCCATGTGACTGATGCCTATGTGCTCAACTACCTGTGTAGACATATCTTGCCATCTACTTTGTTTTTGTGGACTGCTCACTCGTTTTTCAATACTTCTATTACACGTGGCGCTTGAAACCTTCGCCTAGCCACCCACGTTCCCTGATATCTAATGCAGGCGCTCGGCGATTGTCGATAGATAGAGGCACCTCTCGGTATCGGACCCTATCTGCAGTTGCTGCGAACGTGGCGGCTGCAGCGGCACTTGCTGCTCAGCAAAACGAACAACTCGATCACAGACGTAGACGGCAGAGGCACAGTCAGGACCGTGAAAGGTCGAGTAGGCATGCGGGCGACGAAAGCGCTGCTGAAAATGACGTGGATGATGATGGTCTTGCTGCAATGACAGCCAGCTTTCACTCTGAAGGTGGACAAGAACCCAGACCCAAGCGTGTGTCGTGGAGTAACGAACGGCGTAATAGGAGAGGAGGCAGTGTTGACCATCTATCTGGTCAATCCTCGATACCCCTACCACTTCAACTAACCTCTACGGAGTCCCTAATCGATCCTACTGGACGCGGCAGGTCGCTTCAGCGAGGGGTAGATGACAATCTTCCAATTAACCGAGCCAGTACGGATCGTCGAAGCTCGAGAACGAGTCGAAGGACAACCATGATTTTTCTAGGTGCTTGGGCTTTCTTCGGCATCGGCGCACTTGCAGGTGGTAAACGTAGTGTTTTGACTGGTTCGAACCCACCAATCGGTAGGGTGCTGGCGGTGAAAAGCCTTAACGTGTCGACCATAGTCGACTCATATAATATCTCCCTCAACTCCCAATTGAATAAGCAATGGAGCGAACGTGTCATCGGTCGCATCTTTGCCTGGTTGTGTACGACGCTCTATCTTACTTCCAGATTACCTCAGATATGGAAGAACGTGCGTCTTTTTTTTTTTCAGGCATCAGAACGCTTATCATCTGTTTGGCAGTTCGTTAGAAAATCTGTCGAAGTCAGATCACGATAAAATTTCTCGTAGTTTTATCTTCTGATACACTTTGCAGGGACTTTCGATGTATTTGTTTATCTTCGCATTTCTTGGGAATGTCTTCTATGTTGCTTCTATTGTATCATCATACAAGATGAGCCTACCACCTCCTGCTTCTATTGACTTCATTAAAGAAAGCATACCGTTTGTTATATTCTTCTGTGTTTCTTTCCCCTGGCATTTCGCTGAAGTATGTTCGATAGGTACCTATTAGGGAGTGGAGGAACGCTTATGTTCGACATCACTATCGTCACACAATCGTTTATCTATCGGCCACGGCCTCGACGGCATAATTTAGCGCACCTTAGATTGAACGAGGAGGAGACGGGGTTGTTGACAGGCGAATCCATGGTACGCCCAAACACCAGGGACTTCTCTCTAGCCTCGGGGACGGACATCACGTACTAGAATTTGTACCGTATGAATCAGCTCGCATACCTAATCCTGCTGCCAGGTTGATATCAAAGTGATATGTTACACTCTCAGATGTAGATACGTAGGGTACGACTGCACTGCCACGGTGCCACCGCTCTTTCGAGCTATCCATTAAGGACTGGTATGTGTGATAAAGCTCAGCTCTCTAAACCGAGTCCGTATCAACTCGTAAGGCCTACTTTCGTGAGCATAGTCTTCACACCCTGAGCCATTTATTCACAGCGTTCGTTGGTGCTTGACTATCTCTGCCACCATTGCTACACAAACACAGGAAGAGCTTTTGCGCGTGAAAGTACAATTCGACATCTCGACGCGGACGGCGACGAAATCCGCCCAGTAAAAGCATCAAATGCAGTATCGGAGACAGTGTTGAATGAGATGGATATCCGTGAACGTTGTATCCCTGGTTTCCTCGTAATCATCACGTTTGCTGACTAGCTCCGGTACCTAGAGATCCTCGTGCATATCCTCTCGGGCCGTGTCGACGATGCGACGAGGATGCTCAACGAACATTTTCCATCTGTGCTCTCGGGACCAACTGTTGTGCCCCCAGCCCCATCGTCAGAAAGCCCCAGCCTTACATTTCGAAGCATGGATTATATGCCCTCTTCTTCCATCGATCCTGCACATCTGACCCTGAACCTCCGGATATTGTCCTTCATCGAAGCATGCCGTACGATCCCCCTCGTGTATCCACCTCTACATGACGACGGACCATCCGCTCCCTCGACTTCATCTACCGAGCTTTCTCCTGAGCGCCAACTAACCTTACTCTTAAAAGCCCAAAAGCTTCATGCATTAATCAACGCACTTCCCAAAGCGAACGACCGTGCTGTGTATCATAAAGAACTCAACAACGTTGGTGGGCTGCTTGCTTACAAAGCACCAGAAACTAGCTCAATATCGAAATACTTGAGTCAGGAAAGGAGGGAAGCGGTCGCAGATCAAATCAACAGTGCAATCCTAAGTGCGTGATTTCAATCGATTTTGTATGGACTCCTGAGAGAAAAGGGTGTATATCTAGACAGATTATCACAACCCGCAGTGTCGTCCCTCGAGTTGTTGGCTAGATATACATCAGCACTGTGGTCTTTCGCACATCAGTATGGTGTCAAGCCGCGCGCAGGAATGCCGCTCCCCCCCGGCCTTATGCAGCACGGAGAGTCGTCGAAAACTCCGGATAGCGAACAGGAGGTGCGCTAGCCTCTCCGTTTTTAAATCGACTTCTGGTGATGTATCCTGTTAGATTGTACCTCTGTTTATTTTGGAGAAATTCCTTGACTCGAAGACATGATTATCACTTGATGCCGTGTCACCGACTCATAGATTCAGCCTCCACAACTTGCACATCATCCCACCTGCCTTTGTTCAGCTTCTGCAGCATCGTATCGGATATAAAGCATTCGCGTAGACCAAGTACGCGCAAACAGTTCCAACGACCCCACTCCACCCTTTCTAGAATTTTCGGAGCATCCCTCGATGTGGAGCTTAGCCAGGCGTTGTATGAGAGATCGAGAATTTCGAGCAGTGGGCATAGTCCAGGTAATCTATGTAACGCAATGGGAGCGGGGAGGTTTAGCAGTGCCATGTGTGTGATGGTCGGAGGAAGGGAAAGGACGACTGAGTTAGCCATGGAAGTAGACATCAGAATGAAAGTACACAGCGAGGGCGGCGTGGGCTTTTCAGAATCCCAGTCCAACGGGTCCTGTGAGGTGTTACGTTCCGAAGCGTTTTCCCGGATGAAGAAATCGTCGCGAAGAGTCGCTTGCGGCCCAACAATAAGCAACTCGCCATCAGCATGACCTTCGTGAGCATACATGGCATATATTTTGGACGAGGGAAGGGGTGCATGAATGGCTGCGTATCGGATTAAGTCACGACAGAGATGGGAGGGAAGAAAGGGCACCACGTCCTCGGCGAATTCAGAGCTTGGGAAGGAAGCAAGGATCCGAAGGCATAGTTGAGTTAGTGGTGGCGGAACTCGTCGTTCTGATCCACGACGTCCAAAGACGAGTTCAAGAGCGTGAGCACGCCATGTTGATGTAGTGTGGATATCAACTTTGGATATTTGTGACCAGCTCTTGGGGGGTTCTGGTCCGAAACAATTCCTAAACGGAATGGAACTCTGACTAACCTCCAATTTTAATGGCCCAGGGTCTTCAACATGGAACTCCGGAATGGGGAGATTCCCTCGTAGTGTAGTAGAATCGTGGGTACGCGTAGCAGATGATATGTGACTGCGAGACCGCTGAACGTTCTGTGAATGTCGAAATTGTTCCCCCCTATTAAGAATGTTCGATTTACAGCAGAGATCAGAGCAATTGGGTACGGGGGCAGACGTCGAGTTACCTTAGTGTGTGCAACAAGTTGTTGACTGATCGTTCTTGAGAACGTTCTGAGGCTTGGTATGGTCGCAGGGTCATCATGATCTGATTGTGATCAGAGTCAGAGCAGCTTATATAAAGTTTTCAAAACACTGCATGAATGTTACATAGGAAAACAAATTTTTATATCAAGTGACGGGTCAAACTACTCTTGAGGTACAAATGGACTTCTCCGGTATGCCGGAGCTTCGATAACTGGAGGTAGCGTCCTTGCAAGCTCAGCTGTTCCGGCGGGGAAGGGGAGATCGTCCACCCCTTTTGGAAGCACCTTCTCGTACAGGCCTTTGGCTTGATTGGCGCTGCTAAGTGCAGTCATCTTTTTCCTCGCGTCACGGATTAACACATGCGCGTCGTCAACTCCAGGGACGGCACCACGGACGAAAATAAGATCAAGAGCGGTGTCGATCCGTACGACGGCGAGATTTTGTGTCGTAATACGCTTATTCCCCATGCGTCCGGCCATCTTCTTTCCAGGCCACACTCGCCCTGGATCCTGTAATAGATATTACGCAAACATCTGGAAAGTTGGAAACAGGGATCGTACTTGGTGTTGACCGGTGGAACCGGATGACCGATGCGATATGGAAACTCCGTGACTTGCCCTCAAGCCTTTAAATCCCCAACGCTTCATTCCACCCTGGAATCCTTTGCCAATTCTAGGTGACACATGAGGTTTTGTCCTCTATCAGCAACAAAGAACATACGAATTTGCAACCACGTCAACAAACTGTCCTGGCACAAAATGTATAGCTGATAATGTGGTTCCTTGATTGACATCAATTCTTGACTCGACGATACAGTGAACGCGTACGCTCACCAATCGGAACGTGTGCATCAGGCGTAACCGGAAATTCTTTCACAATCCGCTTCGGGGCCACATTGGCTTTCCGAAAGTGCCCCAACATTTGTCGAGTCGTAGTTTTATGTGGACGATCGGAGGCAGCTAACTGGACAGCATGATACTCTGTGTGATTTCTTCGAATAGTCCGAATGTTTGCTGTCACTTGACAGTTCTCCAACTAGAGGTTGCATAAACACTTGGCTCAAACGAGAAGAATATTGAAAAGCGCACCTGAAGAACGGTGACAGGAATCCGAGCACCTTGATCATTCCATAGTGCGGTCATCCCCCGTTTCCGTGCAATCAGTCCCGTGCGTATTGAATTGGGCGTCCATTTACCACTTCTAGAACTCGAAGTCGACGAGTCCAAAACAGGAGCGGCATTCACGGGGATAGTGGTATGTATCGGCTGTGTTTGCCTCAGTTGAATTAGCTGACAGGTGGTCACTGACGACTGGCGCAGCGACCACAGCCTAAGCATGATAGAGTCCAGAAAACTTGCGAGCGACGACTCGGAATGTCACAGTCACGTCACGGTTATCTTCATTGAATTCCACACATTAGTCCCAGTAATGGGATGGACTCCTGGCCAATCGATTGCCGCACCGGCGTTACTCCTCTTGGGAGAGGGGGACGAAGAAGAATCAAGGAACACGAGTCCCCTCGCAACTATCTCAATCTCAAGCTAGGCTCACTGAACGCAGTCACCTTGTTTGAGAAGGACAATCGGTTGGAATGGACGTCAGTATTGGGGAATACGGTACCTAATCATTTTATGCGCTTCACTCAGGTTGTAATTAGGCCATGGATAGTTACCGAATACCATGCGCCATCATGATCGCCGTGTCACGACCATATTTCCTCCAACGCGCCCTCCGCGCCTTGCCATACGACAAACGACTATATTCCAACGTGCAGAGCAAGGTGTAAGCTATATTTCAACATAAATAAGACACGGTTCTGAACGCCCATTTGTCAGGCCAAATTCCTTCGCACTTACCTCCCAGATATAGACGTACCCGCCGAGCTTATTAGGGGTGAAATTTCTCGAGATGCCGAAATTTGGAAGAAGTTCAGAAATTTTGATCCCTACGTCGGGAGTCTTCTAGAACATGTACCTTGCGATTCGAAAACCTCCTTTCTAGCATTTCCCATGGGGGAATTAAATCGAGACCTCAGTAAGCCACATTTTATAGACCAATTGTTGACTGCTTTATACAACCTATGATCAGATCTCTCGAATATTCGTTACTTAAAGCGACACGAGGTTTCCTTTAGTCCCAACACCTCTCCCGTTCGATCCTTCAAAACGCCCATGCAACAAATAGTGTCATCGAAATGTATACCTAATCACATAGAACAAAGTAAGTCAACTGTGCATCTCTGTATGCAAACTGTTTAAGCATTTTCCTGCAGACTCTTATTTGGCTGTTCGTACGTTTGAACAGACGTCAGTCATGAAAGTTGCGACGTCCGATACTTCTAAAAAATCTGCCCAGGTAGCCGAATTAGCTAGCATCGTGCCTACAGATACAGATAATTGTGCTATCGTTGACATCAAGCTTATCCCCTCGCCATTCGCAGCTTTCGCGATAACAGACAATGGTGCACTTTATAAACTTCACATCGCGGATGGACGGAAGGCTATGTAAGTCCAGTCTATTCAAGAAACGCCTATGTATAATCTCGAGTGACAGAAGCGTTGTGCGTCCAGCTGTCAGTGCCGAAACAGAACTTACGCATGATGCCTTCTGGAGGATTGCTCTTGGAGAACATGGTGTCGACTGCCTTTTAGCCTCCAGCAAGGATGTCAAGCTACAAGATTTCAGGGTGTGTCCTTTTCATTTCGTGGAACGAGTTTTACTCATTGTATTTCAGAACCGCGCTTCTCTCCATCTGTTTTCAATGCCGGGAAAACAAGACGTACTGACATCCATTGACCATGGAGGAGACAATATCGTTCAACTTTGTTCTACCCGTGACATCGTTTGGATCGACAAACGATACCCGAATAAACCCCTCATGGCATACCAACATGGTCGACAGTATGACCGTTCGCTCGAAGCACGTACTGTCCAATTCCAATCTCGCAAGTTCTACTCCATTTTCTTCCCGTCGCCAACTAAGTTTCCTCCAGAGTTAACGCTGCTCACATCACGCAATAATGTACTGGTGACTGTCTATGATGTTTCCCGCTCAGTTAGACAGCTCGTTCATATGAACAACCTTCCGTACTGTTTGTTTCCTGATAACGGCATTGGCGCTTCGTGCATTGGCAGTGTTTCCCTCCAACATTCCCAGCATTCCAATGAGAATGTGTGTCTATTCCGTCTCTCAGATGAGGGAAGCTTGCATTACATGGACCTCGCCATTCCTGGGCTTAATGAAGACAGTGTTGTCAATACGTCGTGGTCCGCTGACGTGGAGGAATTAGATGCACAAAAGTTTTATCCAGATATAGGTCCATTCGATGGCCAAGCCTTCAGCGAAATAGACTTTCGCCTACCCTACGACGGTAGGTCATTACGGTATGGATTTGATATTTGTTTTGATTTACATAACTTTCAAGCTATATTCCGTGTCAATGCGGAAGAACAGTCCAATGCTGAAAAGGAAAGCGGAGAAGCTGTGTACGATCTTCTTGATCGAATCCCGGATTTCTGGCAAAATTCAGACGTTCCAATTGAACATATGCTAACCACGTAAACTTTCTGCTTTTCTACAACTGGATCTTGACTAATGAATCGAAAAGGTTTGATGCAGCTTTTCGGTCTGGGCCGCAGCCTACTCAGGCGTCCCGTGCAGACTTTCTGACGCAGAGCATTCTCAGCTCGAAAAGAGGGTATCGAGCTGTGCTGCAAGACCGCTTGTCTGCCCGATGTCTGATTCAAGGTGCTTCTTGGCACTACAACATCAACTCGACTATAAAATGCCTCGGTCTGAATATCACGGGCGACATTCGGTCGTGTACAGAAGCTTTGCACGAATATGACTTGATGACGGACCCCGATCGAAATGCACGATCCTTTGCTTGGGAGAATGAGGCTCGAGAACAGCTTGCGCTGGATCTCGTGCTTTCAGGCGATGTATTTTCTGACCGACCTTTTTCGACGTTCCCAGACGGAAACTTGGAACTCGAGGTCATGACCGAGACTCTTTCTCTAGCTGGTGAAACCACTGGTGTCGACTTGGGATATCTTCGTCCTATTTTGAGACGCTCTGCTGATTATCATGGCAGGAGGAAAGAAGAGGATGGAGTTAAGTCTTTCTATGGTGTCCGAGTACTCTTGAAGGATTGGGTGATTGGCACAGACCCTCAGTTCCCGAGTGTTAGGGACCACTCCATTGGGGCAGGGTTGTCACAGAGTAGCCCGGCTGATGAAGCAACTCGAAACGTAAAAAGTTCGCAGGGGCTTCATTTGCTTTCCTCTCAACGACCTCCCGTTGTCGTAGCTTCCTCAGCTGCTCCCCCAGGTCAGACAGAAGGTTCAAAGCGGGGATTCAGGGTGGATCAGTCTCCGCCCCCTGATAGTCAGCCCATGGTAATTGGGCCATCCCAAGACTATATGACCAGTACCTACGGTGATCGAGGTTTGTTGGGCAAAAAGAAGACAGCGAAGAAGCGGCTCGGTGGGTTTTGATGTTTTTGTATTTTATATATGATAGTCAGGTTGTAATTGGCTTTGTGACACCTGTGACGCGTCACGAATGGAGTAAGATCGAGGTCAAGTGACGTTTGCTATTTTGAATTTGGAGGCCAAGTTGTCGAGGTCGAAGGTTTGTTCACTTCCTCGTCCCCTTCCAACTTGGTCCTCTTTACCTCCCTGATTCCACACCGCTTTGTCGTGCAAGAGCACGCAGCTGGTCCCCTGGCCAGTCCTATAACTGTGCTCTATGGATGGAAAACGGTGAAACATACACTCAACACGTCCATTTGTCTCACTGACTTATATATCTTGCAGGACATCTAACGTCCTGTATGATCCGGCTGCCTTCAACGATGCTCTTCGACGTATGCATGGCTTGTCTGCATGCGCGCCTGCCTGCCTGCTCAAAAAATTTATCTATGTCATAGGCAACAAGGCCGTGGTATGCGCCCTCTCTGCTAGCTATATTTCTACGTTCGCGGGATATCCGGTGAGTTCTCTTCAAGTCCCTGAGGTCGTGGCTTATTTTTGCGCTATAGCTGGATTCTCTCAAATCTAGGCTTCAGACAACCAAAACGCCTATCACGATTCCCAGGCTTGCAGGCGTTGTTTATCGCGAAGAAGGAATCATGGGCTTCTATCGTGGACTATGGATACCCCTCATGACCATCTCATTTGTTCGTGCGTACTGTTAACATTCATCCGTAGAGACTGCTTTGAAACCGTATTCAAAGGCGCTGCGAGCTTCACAATATATAATCGCACAAAAGAACATTTCCGCAACCATGATTATCTGTGTCGCAACTCTGTCTTCGATGTTGCTCTTACTGGTGGTATTAGTGGCGCCATGTCGGGCGCCCTAATATCATTTTCGAGTGCTCGTGAGTTTCCTGCAGCTTCGCAACTACCTGTTTTAACTCCGGAGGCAGCCTTTGAGCTCGTCAAGGTCAAGTTTGCCTCTGCGATCGTTCACTTCATCTGACTGTTGTTCAAGGTTCGGCGACAACTCGAGTACACCATTGCCTCGAGCAAAGGAGTTACGTTGTTAAAGCCTCCTGGGACAGCTGAAGCGGTCATGGATATATTTAGAGCAGACGGTTTAGCGGGCCTTTACACAGGGTTTCGTCTGCATTTCCGTGAGTATGTTTTACTTCGCAATATCCAACGAATGTTCATCCAATCTTTCAAGTCCGAGATACAATGGGGACGGCTCTTTACTTCCTGGAGTATGATGGCATGCGACATCTACTGGGGCGAAGTCGACTGGGTGAGCAGGGTCCCACACCAGCCTGGTTACCAATACACCAATCAGTGGTGCCTTTCTTTTGCGGCTCGTTAGCAGGTGTAAGATTGATTTCTCCCCTACTTACTCAAGATATTCACAGCCTGCAGGTTACTTCTTGGGCACTTATATATCCTCTTGATGTGTGCGTATGTTTCATGCTTGCCTGAAGCTCCCGTGCTGACTTGTGGTCTATCAAGGGTAAAAACAAAAGTCCAGCAACGGGCCCTGGCTGGTGACCGTTATCGCGGACCCTGGGAAACACTTTATCGTCTGATACGAGGTAAACACCTCTTGTAGGCTCGTTGCTTCCTCTCACAAACCGGTATAGGTCCTGATCCTAATGCTCCAAAACCATTGCTCGCTGGTATCACCCGAATATATCGTGGTCTCGGTGTGAGCGCCGTGCGTAGTATCACGACGCATGGGTTGCTTTGGACGCTGTTTGATATTGTTGCCAACTATATTGATAACCTACCCCGTCTACCTGAAGCGAGATAGCACATTTGCGCTTACCGACATGTGATGAATCGTCTCGTTATCAAGTTCTATTAACATAACTTACAGATCATATTATGCATTGTACCATCACAATAACAACTAGATTGGGATATGTGCGTGATTTGTGGATAACCTTCGATCAAAGAACTTCCCAACTCGTTTCTGATTAACGATTGCGATTTCGCTCGTGCCATGATAGTGATAACAGCGATAACATTTCTTGTTCTGCATTACACATCACCTCCGGCGCTCACCGTGCCTGCACGTAGTCATCGATTTTCAGAAGCAGACAAACAGTTTCGGTCGCGAGTTCGACCGCGCTTGTCGTGACTAAAAGCGGCTGCACCACATCTTCCTCTAGTATATTCGATATCAGTCCCTGGCATCAAATCCATCAACATGCAATGCTAGGGGAGGAATCATGAGACTCATACTTTTCGAACGTTGATACCAGCGTTCCGTTCCCCGAGGGCATGTCGGTTTCGCAGCTCAGTAACAATCGCTATTGGGTTTAGACCGGCGTTCTCAGCCAAGGTCGTCGGAATAACTTCGAGTGCATCAGCATAGGCTTGGAAACAGTATGCCTCCATGCCCTTGAGTGACTGTGAATACTGCGAGAGAAGGCGCGAAATATGAATTTCGGGCGCACCGCCACCCCCTATCAGAGCGCTACCATGAGAAGGAATCAGAATATTTTTCGAAGCAGTAACGAGTCCTTGCGCACCGTTTCTTGACGAGACACCGAACGACACACAATGCATCGTGAAGACTACGTTCGCATTCCTCCACCACCAAATTATTGCTTCCCATCGCAAGGATGCTGACAGTCCGCCCCCTGTTCTTTACACCTGTGATTCTCACCACCTTTGTCCCAGATTTTGCATCTTCCTCCACCAGGTCTGCATATCCAAGTTTGTCCTCTGTGAACGCATCAATATCGGCTATGGGTTTGCATCCAAAGCTCTTGGATAAGAATTCGATCTCGTCTCGCTCTATGTCCTTAACAGCGAGGATGTTGAGGCGTTTAAGGAAATTAAGGGATATGTCGTCGACAGCATCGCGGAGAATGGATTTCTGGATGAGCAAAACATTGCATTTTGCGGCTTTGATTTTCTTGCACATGCTGAGAAGATAGTTTCGACCCTCTTTTATTACCTTGTCCATTTGACGATAATCATTGATAACTACCGAATTGTCCATCTTTAACAGAAGTCAGTGAGTTAAGACTTTGGATCCAAATAATTGATGTAACTAACATCTGGTTTTGGGGCACTCAGCTGGAACTGGATAATAGCGATTTTTGCTTTCTCCATGCGGGTGGGTCCTCCAGCCGCAACAATGACATTTTGATGCAAGACAACGCCATCGATGAGTTCGGTATCTTCAATAGTTCCGCCAACTTTCTTGACGACACGAATATCTCTCAGATCTACGTTAGACGAGGTGGGTGTTACGAGTCGAGTGACAGCTGCGACTGCGATTGGTGCGAGGGTAGAGGAGTATTGAGATACGATCTTTTTGAACATGATTCAGATTTTGATACAATAGCGGGCTAGTTTAAACACACCTTGGAGTTCAAAGAGGTACTTGCTGCACGTAGTAGACTTGGTCTATCGTTGAGATCGACGGGGGTTGACATTTCAGTCAAATATTCAACAGCTTTCACAGAAGCTTTTAGGAAGGCTTCTGCGATGATAGTCGGGTGCATTCCCTTCTGCAGCATCTTTTCTGCTGCGCCCAAAAGGCTTCCGGCAAGAACAACTACGGATGTCGTGCCATCACCGGCTTCGATATCTTGGGCAGCAGACAAGTCGACGAGCTGATCCAGATGTGAGGTCATTGCGAATAAACAAGTATAAGAGGACTAGCCATTTTTGCGGCAGGATGCAAGGCCTGAATGCTTTTGAGGATGGTGGCACCATCGTTGGTGATGATCACTTCTCCTTTGGAAGTTTGGATCTAAGGCAATGTTAGAATATTAGGGATCGGAAAAGACAGACGCGTTAGGCACCATTTTATCCATTCCCTTCGGCCCCAAGGAGGTTCGAACAGCATCACTGATCGCTGGATTGGATGTTAGTGAGAAACATACGCGTGAAATTGAATATGGCAAACCCTTGGCAGCAACCATGTTTGAGAGCCGAAGTTCCATGGGTTTAACCTATGGACAGACAAGTGAGACAAGCCATGAGCTGTAAAGGAGGCTTACCTTGTCATTAAAGGCAGCATTTGCACCGGTCAGAGGTCTTGGGGCTGCTGGCTTGAGTGACATTTTACTACTAGCAGTGTCACGGGGTGTGACTGACTCGGACTGATAGTACGCGTACTCACTTGGCACAACTTTCTCCACAGAACTCTCATTTTCTATGGACTTTGTGAGTTTCTTTCTTTTGGCTTTCTTCATTTTTCTCATTGTTTCTAGTTTGGAGATCCTCATGGTCCAGGCAGTCTCTTTCACCAGCTTGTTTCAGGGTAAATCCATCTTCATCTTTCCACATTTCATCCTTATATCATTGTTAGGGCAGGACTTGGTCCTCATATCGGACGTGCTCCTCCTCGGGCATACGATGAGTATTTGAAGGCTTACAGTGTGGCAATGCTCCCAGGCAGAGAACGAGAGAATGTTTCCTATGGTGGCAAGAGTACTTGTCATCCCCAATCTCCTCTCCAATTCATTTTGCTAATTTCAATTCTTGTAATAGTCATTATGCCCCCTTCTGCCCTCGCAAATCTCACCAATCTCGACCTGGATTCTCCTTGGATGTTCCAGTTGCGAAATCCCACCAATCCTGCTGCATCAACTCATGCGGGTGTTCTCGAATTTATCGCTGAAGAAGGCGTAGTCCATCTGCCTTACTGGATGATGAAAACTCTGCGTCTGAGCGAAGGCGATCCCATTCGAATTACAGGTACAGAGCTACCAAAGGGTAAACTCGTGAAACTGCAGGCCCAGTCTGTCCACTTCTTGGAAATCTCAGACCCGAAAGCTGTGTAGGTCTACACTCATTGCTACCCAATAATCCTTTACTGACGTATCATAGGCTCGAACAAGCTCTACGCAATTTCTCTGCACTTACTCAAGGCGATATCATCGAGATATCTTACAATTCTATAGTTTTCGGTCTTCTGGTCATGGAGACGAGTCCAGGCGGCGCAGGCATCAGTGTTCTAGACACTGATCTGGAGGTTGATTTTGCAGCGCCAGTAGGTTATGTTGAACCAGAGCGACCCAAGGCCGCACCGCCTCCAACCATGGCCTCAAAACTGAAGATCGATCTAAATTCCTCATCTCCGGGTTCCTCCCGCCCTGCATCCGCTTTGAGTGGTGGATTTGCAGGTGCACCTACTGGTATTACAACAGTGAGCAAAGGTGGAGATCAATGGGAGAGCTTCAAAGGAAAAGGAGAGACTCTCGGCGGGAGAAAGACGAAGGGGAAAGGCATAAGTCATCGTAAGGCAGAACAAGTGGCGGAAGGTAGCAAGATAATCCGAACGGAGTAAGTGCCTTCGTTTGCCTATCACTGTCTTCACTCACGAACTTTATGGATGTGGTAGTAACCACAAAATTGTATCGAATAGCACCTTCGAGTCAGATGTCAAGGTTCCTGCCCCTCTCAATCTTCCATTCGGTCAATTATTTTTCGGGTTCAATGTAGCGACCTATAGCCCACCGACCACTTCCCCTCCACAACCTTCCGTACAGGTCAGTAACAGTACTTGTTCTTCAGGACGATTGCGCTGACTATAGGGGACTCTTCATAGGAACCTTCCACGTTTTCTGGTTCTGGACAGACGCTCACCGGCAGGTCAGGCTCTTCTCAAGTCAAAGGCAAGGAGAAGGAGCAGCCAACGAAGAACAGCTCAGAGTCATGGCGAGGAACGGGCCAGACCCTCGGCGCAACATCAACCCCACGAGACCTTGGTCCAGTTGGGGCTGGAGGAGCTCCTGTTCCAAGAGTTCCTCAACGGACTCAGAAGCCGAAGCAGACCAAGGAGAGGAGTCCTTCGCCAGACTGGGGAGTCGAGGATGACGATGTCGTCATGATTGACAGCGACTGAGTCTTGTGGACATTTGAATAAATTGCCCATTCTTGCCTTGGCTTGCGTTGTAGAATAATTAGAATAGCATCACAGTGTCATGTACTCGTATAATTTTGAATATAGCAATTTTCCGACAAATCACAGCATGACAACACCAACGCCCTGCCCTGCACTGATATCACCCACAGGATTAACGCCAGCTAATGGTGCTGTCCGCCAATTGTAGAGATAATAGTTCAGGATCCCATCACCAGCCCCAAACTGGCAGGCAATCATCAATCATCCTGCTTTGAAGGAATAGGTCGAACAACGAACCTTTAAATCATGTAGGACAGAAACATTGTCCATAAGTGTCAGTGCATTTAGAACATCGAATTTGGCTTCGTTGGCTACAACGAGGGCGTCCCCAATCATTGCTTCGAGCCTCTTCTTTAGTTTACCACCCCCTTCAGCACCATCCTGAAATGCGACATCACTGGCATAGTAGAACAGGTAGGCAGCTTCAAGAATCGGGTGCTTTGTGCTGTTGATTACCGTCGATGGTAGAGAATAAAACGAGAAGAAATCTGTAATTTGATGCGTCTCCTTATTCTGACACAACCAGATATGATTAGCCAGAAATAAACGTGATCTGGAGAGAATAGAAACCACCTCCACAACATAAGACCATGTAACCTGCCCCCTCCTTCTTCCAACTCCCCCATCCCCAATGACACCGGTACCATTCCCACTTAAAAAGTGATGTTTTATCTCCCCCAAGTTAAACAAAGGTGACATCCCGAATTTCTTCATATACCGCATAAATAGATCGGCTACAAGTGGCACATCTTTTTCCTCCATTGGTCGTAGACCAGTCATAGAAAACGATGATGGGACCTTGTTAACACGAATCATACGTGCAAGGGTCATGTTGCGAGGGACATAACAGAACTTGATGTCTACAAGTTTTGGAACATTAATCAGGCGATGATGATACCTATTGCACATGAATTTGCGAGACGAGAAAAAAAGACAAAGGCCAAACACACCGACAGACTGAGATAGGGGTGGGGAGGACGACACCAGCAGTATAGATTGCTTGAAAAATGCCCTTGAGATGAACCTGTCGGGTGACTTCTTTGATCAACACTGGCGCCAAACGTTTCGAGCGTAACTTCTTGTGTACACAGAGAAAATTGATCTCGCTGGCTAGGAATGTACTACGTCGAGTTGTGCACTCGCGAAATCAGGATTCGAAAGGCGGGAGCACAGGGAGAGAGACGCACTTGCCACGGACGCGGAGAGTCATTGGAACGCCTGATATGAACGCTACTAGTTTCTTATTGGAGGAAACTCGTACACCGATGTGCCATTCCCTGTGATAACCTGGGGGCATCAAAGCCCTAAGTAACATACGATGGGCAGTTGGCATCGTATACAAAGGGAAAAGCTTACCATCGCAAAAATTCAGAGCTATATTGAAATCGGAATGATGCATCATCATCTTCCACGTAGTGCTGAGAAAGAAGGTCGTAGACTTCCTTATTCTACGGGAATGAATGAGGGCTCGAACTTTCAGCCTTTGGATGAGATGACAACCTGTTCCGGATCGACCATATCTATTGTGCTCCACTCGAAATCCTTTGGCAAGGCATAGGGGTCCTGGCGAACTTGCTCACGAGGCACTGAAGGTTCAATGTAACCATCATCGAGGGGTGGGCCCTCTCCTGAGTAACAATGAAGTCATGTCACTTCCTGGATGTAAATTACCCACCCAATTGCGGAACCGGCTGTGTCGCCCAAAACTTGGTGGACAAGCCTGGTTTGTTCAGATGCGGGGTTTCGAGGAATATTATGCCACACCTTGTGTTCACCCAAATCCTTCCTGTTGAGCCCGCCGAGACCCGCCCTGCCTTTCACGACATCCATTATCTTCAGTTGCTCCAAGATCTCCCTCACGTCCTCCTGGTTCGCCGCGTCGGGACTAACTCCACCGTCTGTTTGGACCTTTTCTAAAACCTGATCTACAAGTTCTTGTGGAATCTCTGTTTTTCCGCGTAATGCATTCAAGGCCTTTGATACTTTTGATTTTTTCTTCTTTTTCTTCTTCTGTGATGTTGAAGGTGATGCGATTTCTGGCATCTCGATTGGTTCATCTGGACCAGAATCAGCATCTGAAATATCCTCCGAGTCCTGAGTGGTGTCGATAATTTCTTCAGCTTTCGCCTTTTGTTTCTGAGAAGAAGGCATGGCAGAGAGGGCTGTTACGTAAGCGTCGCAACCTCTATGTACGCCCAAGATCTGCTGAGTCAGCCTTCAGAACATGAACAGCTCAATAAACTTGGAAGAAGCGGCAAACGTTACTTCGGAATTCATTTACAGTCAGTTTGGCACTTGGTTACTCAGTCAAATTGACCATAACCTCGCTTGTAGGCCTCGACAACTTGCCTCATGAAGTTGCCCATCTTCTGCAAGAAATAAAGCATAAAGAAAGGAGAGCTCAGGGTTCGGTCCCTCTTTTTTTTTTTTTTTTTTTTCTTTCGTTGAATTCTGCCAATAATTACACCGTCCAGAACTCCAACAGGACGCGGACAAAGACTCAGCCAAATACATTCGACATTCCCTCCGAGCTTCCTCCTCGAACCCTTCATCTCCTTCTTCCCGTGCACCTTCCCCAAAATCCTCCCTTCTTCCTGGAAAAATATCAGCAACTTATGCAGAAATTCATCGACTCTCGGATGAGAAATGCGTTCTCGCTCAGATGTTAGTGGATCTAGTCACAAGGACGCGTGCCCGGCTCGCTTCCGACTTGGATAAAGTCAAACTGTTACAAGGAGAGACGGTTTATTATCCCGGCGCTGTGACGAGAACAACATCTGGAACGCTAAAGCTAGCAGATTCGCATGTCACAACGGGAAGAAACCCTGCGCTGCAAGTAGCCGAGAGCTTGCGGAATGCGTTAGCAGCAGGCCCCACTCTGGTGGACGTCAAACAAGCGCCCGGAATATCTGTCTCAACTACACCCGCGTCTACGGTGGCTGCAGCACCTGCTGTTAAGAGTACGTTTTCTATCCGCTCAAGAACGTACTGAAAATAACGTTTGTCTGTTGGCTCTTATATAGAGCGTCGCCTCGCCGCCACGGCGTCCCTTAAGCTCAACTCTGCTTCTCCAATTAAACATCGTTCCGCATCCCCAACCACGACGGCACCACTAAATAGTTCCCACTCACGTGTAGCGTCACGATTATCTCGGCAGAGCACAACACGTCAAGACACGGATGCGGAGGAAGGTGATGAAGACGCCGAAGGCGAGGATGCGGATGGAGACGATGAGAAATTGTACTGCTTCTGCCAGAAGCATAGCTACGGAGATGTAAGCAAACTTGTCCACTTCTCTGTACGGCTAATGCAACCCTTCTCTTGTAGATGATTGCATGCGATAATGAAGGTGGATGCCCGTTCGAATGGGTACGTAACATATCTCCCGCGTTTATTACATCGGCTTATCCTTTGAAAGTTCCATCTGTCATGCGTGGGCTTAAAGCAACCAACGCCCGAAAAGTGGTACTGCTCCGTGTGCAGCAGTCAAAAGAAAATTGGTGGCCCGTCAGTTGGAAGGAAGGGAAGGAAGAAATAAATTTGCATACAATATTAATAGGTTGACATCTTAATTATGCGTCATGCAATGTCAACCACGCTTTAGCTCATTTGTATTCTATGCAATTCTCAAAAGTTAATTAATTCATTCTGTACAATATACTGATTCGACCCTTAGACCTTTTGCAGATCACAGGGTCCTAGCGCTTTGGCCACCATAATTTTCAAAACGAGATACACGAAGCGATGCATACTTAGCCCTAGTCCATTCCTGGAAGCCTCTCTCTTTGCCGTTAAATTTTGACGTTCCAGAAACACGCGGATCTGATGATCCGCTCATGAATGGGGCATGTGGAAACTACCGTGCGCGTCGTCGAGTCTTTACACGGTCTGCCAGAGACACAGAGTCCTCCTGCAAGGCAGAAGTTAACGCCGCGACCTCGATAACATCTTGCCCACGCTTCCGTTTCAGGGGAGATGGCGACGGTGTCATCGGAGGCGTCGGAAAGATAGGTGTGTTATCTGCACCGCGTTTGGTTGGAGTTGAACCTTTTGGGGGGGTTTCAAGACCATAGGTGGAGAACGATTTGAGGTCAGCCGTAAATAGCACCTGCATAGATATGAATATAAATACAACTAAAAGAAGAGTGGGCCTGGAAGCTTACAGAGTGAGCCCAGCCAGCATAATCTCCCCACGCGTTGAAGAGCCTGGTATTGACATCCTCGTAGATTTTGGGTGTCATGGTTACCTTGTTTCCATTAGAGGCACCCTTGAGCCCGTAGTGTTTGACGGCGATCTGATGGACGTGTGTGTCGACAGGGACAGCTTCATTCTGTTCGCGATGAAGATGTGTAAACAGCTGGAAATAATATAAACGGACTCGCCTTGTCTAAACTCATCAACAAGACACAGTCGGCGACTTTTCTTCCTACTCCGACAAATTTGAGGAGTTCCTCCCTAGCATCGGCAGTGCTTCTAGTACGGAGTGCCATGAGCCATCTTTCGGAGGCTTCCATATGGTCTCCGGGGAGTTTTGAAAACCCATGGGCGTCTACGAGTATTTTAGCTGTTCGTTGGATAAAGTTTGCTCGGTACCCAAAGCCCAGAGAACGAAGTGTTTCAGCGACTCCAGGAGCAGCAAGGACAGACGGGGGTGGAAATGGGTGATAGGAAAGTGTTTGAGAATCAGAGGTGGGATCTGGGAGGGAAAGAAGCGGGGTAGAATAGTAGCTGCAAAGAGCCTGGACCATCTTTGTGATGCGGGATATGTTGTTGTTTGAGGAACAAATGAAACTAAAGAAAATGAACATTTGCGAAGAAAATAGTATATCATAACATACGAAATGAGATTTTCCCAAGGATCCTGCCTCAATATTCTGATGCCTTGGAAGCGCGACTGGAGAGTAGCAAAGACAGGATCGCGTACCGACCATTCCTGGTAGAGACTTTGGAGATCTACGTCAAGTTTAAAGTAGTCATTGATCCAAACAAGAGTTTCTGCGTCTCTAAGAGCCGGTATTGAAGGTGGGACAGGAAAGACAGCGCGATAGAAAAGAGCAGTATGAGACTGACGCAGACAGACTACGCGATCATGGAGACAAAGACGGTATTCGTTATACGGAAGGGATGGAAGTACCGACCAACGGAAGGATTGGCCACATTTCAGTACAGCCGCGAGCGAAAGTTGTGCGATCGACAATGGGAGCGAGTGAAATTCTGAGAGTGCCATGTCTATAAATAGTACTACCGCCATGTCTGGTGATTCCTTTCTTCCTCGAATACAATCTGTCTTCTACGCCATTTTTGACATCGATCAAGGTCCAAAGATCGTTTACCAGGTTCCAGAAGGCCTCATATCAACTGCTGCTCCTCAAACAGATTGCCAACGTCTCTCATCCTCTACTCCTCTCTTCAACTTTGACGACATCTCAAAATATGTCATCCCACCAAGTCAGTTGTGTGGTCGTCTTGTTACTTTTGCTACAAAGCACCATCGCGTTATTGGCTTGCCTGTCGAGCTTCGTGGAATGTACAGGCGCAATTACTTTCGATATAATCTATGTTTTGTCTTCGAACGTTCTGCAGACCTCAGCTGCTACGAGCACATAGTACGCAAAGTCAGTCATGTTCTTTCTTCTTGCGAGGTTTGTTTTTTTTTTGTTTCAACTCCTTCCACCGGAACTAATACATGCAAAAGAAAGAATCCTGCTTTTTGTCCAACCCACAGACCTCCACCACTCTTCATGCCATTCTCGAGCAGCTGTATGAAGACCTCAACTCCTACTCGGAGACTTCTATTCTCATCGACCGCTTTAACTCGATAGAATTGAAAATATTCCCCTTCTATCCCAATCCCCCCGCTGTAAAGGATTGGATGGTCCCTCTGGCGCTTATAAATATCACAAAACGCATGGAGGACAACTGGGATCTTACCATGGTCAAGGTCTGTATAATCAGCCTGTCATACTCTAACCCTTCGTGACATGCTTTGCCAGGTCTGTAAACACATCGACGGTACAAATCATGTCAGTCGCATCGCTCAATTGGCAGACTGCTGCATCTCCCTTACCCGTAAGGCTATCTCGCATCTCCTGTAAGTGTACTCTCCTGTTCTACTTTAGAAGACGACCTCATCTGTCATAGATTTTACCAGGTCATTATGACTATCGATATTTTTCAGTACTCCAATATGTACACTCTTCGTAAGAGTATACAGTGGCTTGCGGACGAGGTGCATGTCCGTGACGAGTGCGGTCCATATGTTACCAAGCAAGGGCACCCCATACCTGATTGGCCCAAGCTTCTTCGCCTCTATTCCAGGTTTAAACCTGGAAAGACTGTGCTGGAATGGATGGAATCACACAACGTCCATCAACTTGGCATCGATGTCCGTCGATTTACAAGCTTCGGTGTTATCAAGGTATTAGTTTTAATTCCCCATCGGTTGGAAACTTAACAACGCTATCTAGGGTTTTTTGCGAAGAGTCCATCGTTGGCCCGTTCTCCTCCCGCCGGATCCTGCTTCCATCCCTACAGCAGGTGGACCGCTGTCTGCCGCTCCCGTCGTGAGCCTTACTGATACATCTCTCCTTTTTCCCGGTACCAATTCTCCTGTACCACCCGTTGTCCCATCTATCTTCTCCCCTAACCCTAATCCTACGTCAAATAGAGGCCGCTCTCCCTCCATGTCTGCTGTCCTCCAATCCACAAGCCCACGCAAGCCCTCAGGGCTACCAACACCCCCGCAGGATTCGACCAACCATATGATCACCGCTTCCGTCGCCGTCGCACCAATCTCGGCCACCCATCGTGCCAGACGAGCAAGCGCTGCAGAAAAAGCCCTAGAACAACTCCGAAACAGGTCTGAGCTACAAAAATTGAACAACGTTTCTGGCATGGCGGTATACCCCGCCTCCACTCCCCGCACTTCGTGGATCCACTTCCAACCAAAGGACGAGGCGCCGTCCGGAAACCAAACGGTGTCCCAGGACATGCCCGCTGGGACGCAATCACGGCGACAGTCCCTCCTTGCACCCATCGGCCCTCCACCTTCGCCTGTCCCAGCTAAGTCGGCTGCGCTTCCCCCAACTACTTCTGCTGCTGTCGCCATTCGTCCTCGCCCTGCGTGGTCGACGTCCGCCCCGCAGCTGAGTGCAGTGAACACACGTCCGTTTCCGCCGGAATTACTAGGCTTGTTGGACGGCGAGCACCATACTGATGAGTTGGCTGTGCGGTTTGAGGCTGGGTGGCCAGTGCTTGAGGGTTGGTTAGTCGCTGCTGGAGGCGGAAGGGGTGATGGTGATTTAGGCAGAGTTTGTATGATATACAGGTGACCCAAAAGTCAGTATTCTTTGCACGTTTACAAGGTGGAGAATATTGCAATTGACAGGTGTGCGTGTGTATGCGATGCTGGGTTCTATCTATGTATAATTGATACGTAGGGACAAGCTGAAGGGTAAAGTGGTTGCTGTAACAGTGACCTCCCCTCCAGACTGCACAAGCTCTGATACCTTTTTCGTCAGGTTGGGTCGGGTGGCTTGTTCGAGTTGGGGTGGAGCTTGCAGGTAGATCTGCGTTGTGGGCGTCGAGAGAGAGGGTTTCTTGATTTGACTAGTGTAGTGAAGGCATTAGTATAGTCAGAAGATATGATCAATATACAAGTAACTTGCATGTCCTGTTTCTCCACTAGCATGTCGATCAGTTGCTCGACGGTAAGCTCTGAACTAACTGAGAGTTCGAGGGCCTCGCCACCGCAGACGGGACAATCTTCTCGTTTCTCGTGCTCAAAGGTGTATGAGTATACGCCGTCTGTCCCGATCAGCATGAAATAGTTATTCAGGTATGCAGCGGAGCTCGTGGCGATCTTGAAAGCTTCGTTACAGCATGAGGCTAAACGGTACGAAATAAGAAACACCACGAAAGGAAGGAGAACTGGGGTGACTTACCTGCGATAATGGCATTTGTGGAAGCAATGGCGGGAATGATGTTCTTCACCACGCCCTGGGTCAATGACCATGTCACACCCTCAATATTAAACTCCTTTGCACGAGCTGCTGCGACGGTGTACAGCCATCCTATATGTTCTGGATCATCCGTGTCCATTTTCTTATCTAGGCGGCACCGAGATCAGAATTCCAGCCCGACATAAAAGGGCACCAACCGCCATGTATGCGAGGCCATTCCAAGACGGACGCCCATTCTATACAATGTTCGGGCAGCCGGGGGGTGTTAGCGATCGTACAAATGGGGAAGGCATTCGGTTTGCTGAGCATGTCCAGGGAGCACTCGTAGCAGGAAGTGATGGTGGGGAGGATTACCCTCGCTTGGCCTTTGAAACCTACAGTTGCGTTGAAATTACACGAAGACATGTTGTGTTATGAATGCAACACACCTTCCGTACCTCCATCAATAAGGGGCTTGAGACTTTCTGGGTTCTCCGGGTCGACGAGGTTGACGAGGGTGGCGTTCATCCAGCGTCGTGCCTCGACAGAGTCGAGACCACAGATGACGAGGTTAAATTGTAGGTAATAATCATCACCCTTGTCTTGGATCTTTCCGAAATAACTTCAAAGGCATGAAAACGGGGATGGATGACCTGACAAAGATACTCACGGAGTGACCTTTACACCAGGAACCCGTTTCATGATGAACTCTGCAGCCACAGTAGCTTTTGACTTTCCAACGTCTTTTGTTCTTTATATATTACATTCCGAAGATCAGAACCATGGTGAATTTGCATGCGCAACTACACACCTAAAGAGAAACTGACGATTGAGGTTACTGATATCGATCGTGTCCATGTCGATTACATGGATGTCCTTGAAACCCGTCAAAGCTAAGTTCGCCAAGATTTCACAACCAAGCCCGCCAGCGCCGATGACTAGAATTTTTGCCTGGTTCCGGAGGAAGTCCTTGACCTATATGACATATACCCGTGAGTTCAACTGTAGGATGTTAAAGTGATAGCATGGACGAACACCATCGCCAGCCATGAATGCCGGGTCTGTGCGCGGCCCAGGGGCATTGAGGACCTGATCGATGTGATGATATCGTCCCTCCCAGTCGGTAGAGGTAGTGGGTTCGTCTAGTTGAGAGTTCAATGTAGCAGACATGTCGCGTTAATTATGTAACACCTCATGAGTTCTCTCATCCATTTCAGTGGGCATCAATACCTGCGTCAACGCCTAGTCCTCTCAATCTTGAGCGGGAAGCACGTTCGCATCGACAAGATTCGTCCTGATGACAAGAACCCCGGTCTGCGAGGTTCGCATTACATTATACTTTGGCTAAACGTTTTTTTTTAAATAATCCACTGCGATAGACTTCGAAATCAGCCTATTGAGGGTTCTGGAAAAAATCACCAATGGTACAATCATTGAAATATCAGTGACTGGTATCTACATAGTTCATCTCTATCCCTGGTCTCCACTCATTATAACATAGGCACTGCGATTCTGCTCAAGCCCGGCGTCATCTCTGGGGGTGCCGTGTCTCATGATTGTGCATTGTCAAGATCTATAGGATACTATCTGGAACCAATGGTTATGCTAGCACCGTTCTCTAAAAGGCCCCTACAGTTGATACTTCGCGGCATTACCACAGATGAAAATGACCTCTCGGTACGTCACCTGTTGGAGCCCACACGTTTATTGGTCCGTGCTAAATGTCCACAGGTGGATCTCTTCCGAACCGTCACTTTGCCGCATTTACAACTCTTTGGAATTTCAGATGGTCTTGAATTGCGTGTACGTATCATCCTTCTTTGTTTCGTTCAATGTTTACCGTTCAAATAGATCAAGAAGCGTGGTGCACCTCCTGGCGGGGGCGGTGAAATACAGTTTCTGTGTCCGACCATCAAACAAGTGAAGACCTTGAACTTTGTGAACCCTGGAAAAATTAAACGAATACGCGGGATTGCGTCAGTCTTTCGCTTTTTGGACCAATATTCCGGCTCACAAGATGGTTATCTGATCAGTCATGCTGTGCGAGTGAATCCTCAGTTCTCAAATCGGATGATAGAAGCGTCTCGTTCGGTTCTCAATCGCTACATTCCAGATATATACCTTTACTCAGACGTCTATAAAGGTGACGAGAGCGGCAAGTCAGTGCCACTATCGAACCGAAATAAGAGTGATACCTGCTGATGGAGTTTCCTTCCGTGTTCTTCAGATCACCAGGCTATGGGGTTAGCCTCTTGGCGGAATCTACTACATCCGCTTTGCATTGCGCTGAGGCCGTCTCCCAACCCGGCGCGGCGCCAGAGGACATTGGTCTCCAAGCCAGCCGTGCCCTACTTGCAGAGATTAGTAAGGGAGGTTGTGTGGACCGAAAGCATCAAACCCTGGTTTTGCTTATGATGGCCCTTGGGAGTGAAGATGTTGGACGATGTAGGATGGGGGAGCCTACCGTACGGACGTATGTTGTTTTCCTCTACATTTCAGAGCCTGCGCTAATCCTCTTCTTCAGAATACAGTTCCTACGGGACCTCCGTAGTTTCTTTGGAACGTCTTTTAAAATTGTGCCTAGTGATTCAACGGAGTCCCAGCTTTTGTATTCATGTTATGGAACAGGATATGTAAATGCAAATCGGACACTTGGTTAATCATTGGCAGTCCTCATAATATAATGAGTTGAGGCTACTTTTCATAATGGTTTACATACGGAGATCTCTCAATTTCGATTTGTACTAGTACAAGATACCTTGAGCGGCTGATAGCGGCGAGCTAGGCGTTCCATCGCAGATGGAGAATCAGTATTCTCTAGTCCGAACTGTATGCAAATACATTACCTAGTAAATTAATCCCTTCGCCGGGACATGACTATCAATAGAACAGTAATGGCGCCCGTTGCAAACGCAATAGCTGAAGGCCAGGTCACGATTGTATTCGAGAGAATGGGTGATATGCGATGGCCTCCCAGCTGCTTGAAAGTAGGGACGCATTTTTTCTCCCAGCCTTCATCCAGTAGTTTCTCCATCATCGTGTCATTCAACGAAGCTAATTCCTCCATATCCCAAGTATCGCAAAGACTTGTCACCCACTTCATTCTCTGTTTTGACACTGTGCCTCCTACACCAGGTGCTCGTATTTTCAACCTGGCCCTCAACTCGCCAAGTCTAGAGATAGCTGCTCCTTCGATCCCTGACAAGGCCTTGATCAACTTCTTTTTGATCAAGTGACTCATCCTCGGCCCATTTCCATTGGTAGATATCATGATTTGCAGCGGTCCATCGCTAATCTGTGCACCAAAGTAGAAATCACATAATTCTGGAATATCGGCAGCGTTAACAGGAATCTTGGCTTTTCTACACATTTGACAGATCTCCTGAGATGAATTCGCGTCGTCCACGGCTGTGAGTACCATATCCATGTCATTAAGCTCTTCGGGCCCAGAAAAAAGACGGTCGTGGTGCGTGATGCGGTCACTGCGTGTGTTAATGAAATGTTGGGTCCGTTCACTAAGGCTGTCAGCAGGAGAGATGATTGCTATGTGTGCATCCGTGATTAGGATGGATTCTACACGTTGGGCAGCAACTTCTCCGCCACCGACGATGAGGACATTCTTGTCTTTGAGCTGCCAGGCTATGAGCAGTGACTTTCCTCCCGAATTATTTGACTCTGTGGGGCCTGGCATTTGGGATGGTGGTAACTTGAAAGTTATAGTCTTGGATGGTCACGCCGGACAAGTTGGACGACGAATCACGTGTAGCTTATTGTCAGCTTTACTCAGAACGTCCACGAACTTGAAGATGCCACCAAAAGCCGACATTAACAAAGCTGGCTGGGAGCAAAGCGAGTTCCCCATTCTTTGCGAAACATGTCTGGGAGCTAATCCATTTGTGAGAATGGTATGTACATAACAGCATTCCCTTGTTGTGATAACGAATGTTCTCTCAGTCAAAACAAGAATACGGAAGATCTTGCGGTACATGTGCTCGGCCTTTCACCGTGTTTCGTTGGAACCCGGGCCAAGGCATGCGATTCAAAACCACGGTTATTTGCCAGACTTGTGCAAAAATAAAAAATGTCTGTCAAACATGCCTGCTGGATCTTGAATACGGTCTGCCAACGCAAGTTCGAGACACGGCGCTGGCTTTGCAGAATGAAGCTCCTACTAGTGATATAAATCGAGAATACTATGCTCAAAATATGGAGGGCAAGGTCTGTATCTTTGAAGATCAGTTTCTGTTTTGACCCCAACACTTCGGTACCCACACAGTTAGACGGAAATAGATCAGGGCTAGATTCAGGTCGTGCGGCGTCAGCAGGCAAGGAAATGTTGAAGCAACTAGCGCGGACAGACCCATACTACAAGCGTAACCGGCCACACGTATGTTCATTCTTTGCAAAGGGAGAATGTACTCGCGGTGCGGAGTGTCCATATCGACATGAAAAGCCAGTAGACAATGAATTGGCACACCAGAATATGCAAGACCGCTATCATGGAAGAAACGATCCTGTTGCGCGCAAGATCCTGTCTAGTAATGCAGAAAATCAGGGTCTCAAACCCCCGGAGGACACCGCTATCGTTAGTTGTTACTCGACACCAGTCATTTATCCAAGTTATTGACGCCTCTTGCAGACGTCAATCTTCCTCTCCACCCTCTCCACCGAGTCTACTGAACTAAGTATACGTACTCGTGTGCTGCAGTCACTTCCCACTGTTGATCCGACGCAGTTGAAATCTGTCGTTCACGTTGCTAAATCACGGTTCGTGACCCTCTTTTTGGACGTCAGACAGTATTAACTCGAGTAGATGTGCTTTCATCAATTTCAAAGAAAGATCCACTGCGGAGCTAGCCGCGCAGGCGTGGGCTAACGGGCTTGAGATTGATAATGAACGAGTTGCCGTGAAATGGGGCCGGAGTAAAGCAGGACCAAAGTCACCTTCAAGCCTCCCCGCGGATGCAGGTGTTGCTATGACCGCATAGCATTATTTATGTCAGGACATGTGCGTAACGTATTTCTGTCGCCTAGATCATCATTGCTCAAGTGATGGCTTACGGGTAGATTCCGTGATTTGCAGCTTTTGCTGGGGATGTCATCTAGAGCTTGCTTGACATCATTAAGCTGTGGCGGTGTTGCCGGTCACTGGCAGCAATGACATCGTTTTGATATTCCAACTAGTACCAGAGATTCAGACGTGCTCTGAAAGTGGATGAGGTTAGACTTTAGCATTCTTCTACAATGCTGGGTGACATGGGTTCGCTGGTATCTTCAGAAAGCAGGCTCATCTAAACAGCATTATGAGTTCGTGATTTGGAATTACTTACATGTCATTTGAACAAATCAATAAAGTAAAGTGCCAGCCAGAAATTTTTTCATAGCTTTTGTATTTCATACCAGTAGCCCGCCGACCACGACTCCACCAAGCCAAAGCCAATTCACAACCTGTGTAAAACCAGAACCACCTGAAAGGGACCGACCAAGATTGACCAGACCTGGTCCAGCTATATGCTTGCAGCTTAGCATAATTTATGATGTGTAGATGAAGTATACGTACGGCAAATACCAGCTACTCCCCACCCAACACCAAACAAAGCTGCACCGACAATTAATTTACTGTCGATCTGGCCACCTTCGGGGACAGCCCATGCTCCGCCAAGCCGTGGTTTCTCTGGACCACGACAAAATTGATATAAAAACAAGGAGAGTGGTAAGGCACCTGCAGCCAGAAAAGCCAGGGACGGATCGAAGGATTGGTGTACCGGAAGAAGTAGGAACGACAGCACTCGGGTCGGGTCGCTCAAATTCGATAGCCGAAGAGCAAGTGCAAATTCAAAACCCGAAGAAAACTGAGCGATCAGACGCAGAGATGTTTGTAATTTCGCTATAGGAGTAGATTCAGTCCGCGAGGGTGGTTGAGGTGAGGGCACCTGTGCTGGGTATGAGGACAACTTTGCTACTGGCAAAACTTAAATGCACAGACAAAAAAATACAAGAGCGTCGAGAAGGTCAGGGGTATTGCCTGAAATGCCAAAAGTGTCTTCCCATGCATACCCAACGTCCAATCAGTATTGTCGGCAGGCGGAAGACCGCGATGTAATATTTGTGCCGTCATGACACCGGTGGTAAAGAACGTGGCAGTTGCAACAATCGAACTATTAAAACTGTAAGTTGGATGTCACTGAACGACATGAATACTTACCGACGCGAGAGTCGCGAAACCCCAGCAATCATGTGTCTAGAGTAAAGTCAGAATCATTTACAAGCAGCTAGGATTGTCGAAGTACCCTGAAGTGCAACCCTGGGATAACTATGCTATATATATCAGTAATGCTTCAGCAGATAAGAGATCGAGACGGAAGGCTGTTACCTTGGAACCTAATCCAACAAACAACCCTGAGAGGAGGACTTGGGGCAGGCTCACGTACTCGTTCAAATTGATGCCTCCCCCTTCAATAACTCCCACTAACACTCCTCCACAAACAAGACCAGCGACAGCTGTAATAGCTTCCCTTCCACCTCGTACTGCTTGATGAAGAAAGCCAGATATTCCAAACACATTTCCATTCAAGAGCAGCAGCGAGTAGACTGACACAGCTAGACCAAGGCCTCCTAGGAAAGACTGGAGAGGGGTCGAGGACAACATGGGGAGATAAAACACTGGGAATATCGCGTGTCCGCAAACATGAACCTCAAGACTATCAGTTCTTGAGCAGCAACCATACGAGCCTCTGTTAATATTACTCAGGCTGTCGGAGCCGTGTTTGTAAAAATGTCACGTGTATAATTAAAACTAGACACCTGACCTCTTGCTTATCAAGATATTGTCAAGGCACTGATGGTGTCCTGTACATTCAAGTTATCTCTGATTCAAGTTGCATTAAAACGTGAGTTTGCAACCTTGGTCTATACTTATCCACATCGCAGCTCAGCGTATCAAAAAGATAATACACACCTCGAACCAGATGGATAGTATCATTCAGCGAGATAGCTAATCATACTCTGAGGTCACTCCAACAATTTGAGTTGCACTGAATTTATGCGTTCATTGTAGATATGCATATGCTAGTAGTAAATGATGTACCCGATAGAATCAACAGTTTATCCAGTTGTACCCAATAACCCATTTATGTCAATGCCAGCACTTTTGATTAATGCCTACAGCCACATTGTTAACGAAGAACGTCAAAGTGTATCAAATAGTCATACCGAAAGATCAGAAGCGGAAATAGGACATGCAAAGTCAAAGGAGTTTGAGACGACCGGTGATATTGGTACGATTATGATTAGAAGTTTAAGCTGTAATGGATACCAACTGTGCCTTAGCACTTGTCATTCTAATCACAATCGCCACCTACCGTTATCTTGTATTTGACAGAAATATTGCTTTTACTGCCAACCAAGCCACATTTCTGCGCTAAGTCTACCAGAACCAGGTGCTGAGGGTCAATCGAAGTTATGTAGTCGAGAGAAAAAGGAAAGGTCAGGTTTGTCTGCGCGTTAGAATGAATTACGACATTGTTGAGGAGTCCTTGTCCGACATTAGTGTTATTGATAGGATAGGTAATCTGGGAAGGGAAATGAGATGCTAGAATTGTAATTCAGAGGTCACTTACTTCGGCTTTGATTTGCTGGATATCAATAGAGAAATAGTTCGGATTATTGATACTGGAGCAGACCATGAGTTTAAGTCAACATCCGCTAGATATGAATTACGATATGTTGACCCCTAGGTTGGCCGTTATTCCATTTTGCTGCAATTGAATCTGAAATGCCATGTCAACCATTGAGCAGATTGAGGCTAAGATGTAAGCTCACAGCGCTTCCATTTTGTGCCATAGTGCTCACTTGGCCAATGCTGACATTTGGCGGGCGTACCCACTGACAACCAGAAAGTCAGCAAGCTGACGAATGAGTGAGGAATGAAATTTACCAGAATGAGCGCGAGCACTATGCTCACGAACAGCAGTATAGCAATCAAGATCGTGCAGCAGCAGAACCGTCCGATACAGCGAGCGCGTCCACCCTTCATACGAGTTCAACAATTACCCCCACAATTATCCGGGAGGGAAGCTTTTACCTTTGTCCATAGCTTCCCTTGGTGATCGTATCTATAGTGTCGTAAGGCGCGTGCAGTCCTTCAAGCAGATAAGACTACATGTGGTCGGCAGATACTGCGTATGTACGCACCTCTCGCCCCCCATGGGCATGAAGCCGCCTGGACTGACTACACCTTCTTTTCCTCCGGGATCCAGCCGGGATGCAACAGGTCGAGGAGGAGATACCTGAGGCTCGTCGGTATACCTGTTTCCGTAGTTGTCATAGGAAGGCGCTATGCCTCCCTGCTCGTAAGTTTGATGGGGTGGTTGCGAGGAGTAAGGAGTGAAGTCATGTTCGTACGCATTGTTTTGCAGGTCGTAAGGATCTCGGTAAGCAACCATTCTCAATGAAATGAGATAAAAACAAGTTCACTTATGGTGGTTGTGACGGAAGTGTGTATGGGCTGCGGAGCCTCGTCGCTGCGGAGGTCACCGCCACCATTGTCAGGCCCAGGTGAACGCTTGGCACTGTCTGCCCATTATGTATAAGACTTAACGTAAACATGATTGTTCAAAGACGGTTTATAAGGGTAAGCCGGTGACGTTTCATAGATTGTTTTCATGAAGGCACTGTATTACTATCACTATTGTATGTATTGAATAACGACATCATATTTAATCGTCAGACAAGCAATCTATGTAAAACTTCCACGAGCACTCGGAACAAAAGGCATTCTCTGGTTTCCTCCAGGCGTATTGAATGGTGCCACGCGGGATGGCGCTCTAGTATTTGGTGGCATAGTTTGCGACTGAAATGGTTGGTGGCCTGGAGCGCCGAAGCGATTGGTCCTGGGATGAGTGTTGCCGGGATGGACCTGCAGTGATTCTGTTGAACTCGATGCCATATTCGGATCAGGATGGTTGATGTGCATAGCAGTATTTTCTGATTGTTTCTGGCGTACATGCAACGGAGTAGGCGGCGGACCCATGCTTCCTTGTTGCTGGCCCGAATGACGATGAATACGGCCTTGGTTGTTGATATTAGAAGGACTTGGTTTATTGTTTGAAGCGGAACTCATCTTGGCGGGTCTGAATTTGGCTGATATTGGAGTAATACGCTGTCCCTGAGGTGTAGGGACCAGAGGTGCTTGGATAAGATGTCGCTGTTCTTGATTTGCCCTCGTCTGTTGAAATGATCGTGGGGCAGCTTGCGTGTGTGTAAGTTGCGTAGGGTGGAACTGCGGGGTCGAAGGAGGAACATAGGAATAATGCCTGTGGATGACGTGTAATAGAGATATATACGGCATCGTGGAGCCTTTAATGAGTATAATGTCACATACTCTGTCAGAGGCTGTTGGGTCGTTGGGCGAGTACCAGGGTGTACCTTTGCGGGGGGAGGCCAGTCACCCTGTTCTTCGCGCCTGTTCGATAAGAGATCTGGAGCTACTTGGCTTGGCGGGAGTGTGAGCCTATTTGGACCAACTGGAGTGAAGACGGATAGCGGACTAGAACTTGTTTGCGGTCGCCTACAAACTGTGGATCATCATTTGAAAACATCGGAATACAACTCACAAGCGTGCATCAGTCATTGGGCGCTTGCCATTAGAGTTCATGATGTCCGACGGTTGCTGAATACTATGCTCTTGGACAGACGGCTGCGAACCCTCGAGAAGTTGCCGGAGCTGATAGTTTTCATTGTTGAGGACTTCATTCACTCTGAAGTGGGATTTTAGATGGACGGCGGCGGTGTGAGAAGGACAAAGTAAACTTCTTGACTTCAGCTGCCTCGCGTTTGAGTCGTTCGATTAAAACGCGTTGTTGTTGGTACCTAGGCTTGTAATAACGAATCTGTGACGCCAGAGTTTCTTGTTGAAACTAGAGAAGGTATTGGCTCGACCTTAGATCAGTACGATCATCGAGACTTGCCTTTGCAGCTTGTGCGATATTGTCTAGGGAGATCGGTAGAGAGATAAACCAGTCAGACATCGGAGCGTCCAGCTAGGGCGACCCGAATGACCGAGCTCATCAATTTCAACTGGTCCAATGGCAACAAACGCACCTCGCGTTGCAAGGGTACGAGCTGGACTCCCTGAGAACCACACTGAGCACAGCTCTGATCTGCATCTTGAGGGCATATGAGCGGCTCTACTAGTAGCAGTGCGTCAGCACGCACTAAGATGATTATTGCATATGACATGTCCGCATTCAGTGAGCCAGAAAGGAACAGTGGCGGCAAGTGTGAATGGCAGTTGACATCGTCCACAACTTATAAACTCCCAGAAATCGAAGTCAGACTGTGTGTTGGACATTGAGTGGTACAAGAATGATGGTCGCTTCAATGACAGTGACACATGAAAGTGTGTGTTATTTTTACTACATTATCCGAGTTGTCGATAAATCATCGCATACGATTACACCTACGATGGAAGGAGGGCGGTGTGTAAACATACGTTTGAACCTGAAGGACAGCTATTGTACAGCTATTTCGCCGAGAAGAGTGAACTTGTGGATAGCTAGACAATAGCTAGACACAGGACTCAGGGCTGCTTTTAAACGCCGAGAGTATACCTGATATAGGCATTCTTGTCAGAAACACTGCCGGATGTGGTTCTCGAGCCTCATTTCATCATATATCCGGGCGCCAATAGCTGTTGTGGACGATCTTTCTTCTTCCTACATACCATGACCTTCGAGGAGCACAGAAGAAACCTAAAGCTCCGTGGACACCACTGGGGAGACCTTCCTAACCGGCTTCCGCATCACGTGGAAAATACAAACGTGAAGCCACGTGCGATACCACTAGCTCAATTCGACTTGGAATGCGCGGCAGACGCGATGCCGAGTAGCAAGATGAAGAAGTTTGCAGAGTCTACCTCGCCTTCCAAGCTCCCGATAACCACCGCTGGTTGGTCATTGACCAATATCCTCAAATCTTCCAACGCATTCTTTCCGGTACCTCGAATTGCATGCAATAACGTTGATTTGCAAACAGTGATCGATAATTACGAGAAGACCGGTGTACCTGTCATAATCGAAAGGCTGCATGAGCATGAAAGGTGGCCAAAAGATCTTTTTAATATTGATTCCTTCAAGCAGGAGGTCAAAGGTAAGCTTGGGAGCTTCTTTGTTTAGTACTTGAAAATCATCTTCCCTTTACAGAAATTACCGCTCGTAATGTCTACGATAGGTCAGATAGCACTTTCGAAATTTCGGATTTCATAGCGAAATGCCGAGCGTCGCCACCAAATACGTTTCCGGAAGGTGTGGGGATTCCCATTGACTTGATAAGTAACTAAATCACGCGTGCTGCAGAGCATGAGCGACTTTATGGCAAGGACGCCCAATGTCCGGAGAAATGGACCAAATGGCTCCATAGGGCTGGGGTTATCCCAGCCCGTCTGCTGCCCGATGCGCAGTCTAACTTGTTGCGCAACCTACCTCGTTCGGTTCGATCATTCGTTTCGTATTATTGCATGATTTGACTTTTGAGCACATTGTAGTCGTCTGTTGAAACTTTGATGTGTTATTTGGGGATCGGCGACACGTTTACTCCCTGTCACAAGGATTTGTGTGCTTCCTCAGGCCAAAATCTGATGTGCTACACCGAAGAGGGGGGATCGTCATTCTGGTTTATGACCAAAGGCTCTGATGCTCCCAAAGTGTCCGAGTATTTTCACAAATTGAACGAAGAACTTGATCACGAGACCCATGTTGTCACACTAGAGCAGCTTGCGGCCGCGCCATTCTGCGTTTACGTAGCTGAGCAGCAGCTTGGCGACCTCGTATTGGTTCCACCCAGGAGTTGCCATCAAGTTGTAAATCATGGTGGGATTACTATCAAGACGTCGTGGTCTAGGATGACGCTGAATGGGCTACTGACTTCTTACTATCACGAACTTCCTATATACCGCAGGTTAGTTATCCTTTGACGTATCGAAGCCAATGCTCACGCATCTCACTATTCAGGGTTTGTCGGCCCGAGATTTATCAAGTCAAATCAACCATTTACCACACCCTTCTCCAGTACACCAATCAACTGGAGATTTATTCTATCCGCCATGTCTCTCAGCAAACACGTTTATCGTCACTTTCTAGCTTGGTGATGGATATAAAGGCGCTTCTAGGACTATACGAAGATATCCTCACAGAGGAATATTCTCCAGACCACTCAACGATACCTTATCAGTTGTCTCCACAACCTCACACCGCTTCTCCCAGCCCAAGCAATGCCTCTTCTGTGACATTAACTCATTATGGCAAAGACTGCGATGTTCCTAAAGATGGCTGCATAACTTGTGACTTTTGCGGTGGGGATGTTTTTCAAAGCTTCTTCGAGTGCCGCTACTGTGTAGAGCAAAGTACGTTGGACGACGGTGAAATGGATGAACGTGGCGAATCTTACGTGGTCTGTGCGGGCTGTTATGTGGAGGGCAGGAGCTGTAGTTGTGGGAGGATGGTAGCAATGCAACGCCAGCCATTTGACAATCTTCTTCGACTTCGCGATAAGACTTTGAAGGCGTTACATCTGTCCACTCAAGATGCCAGCTTTTTATCAGCCCTAAAGCGAAAGCCGTTAGTTATTTTCTTCCTGCATAGTGCTATGCTAAATCCATTACGGCACATCAGCTACCTGTTGTCGAACACGGGTATTTTCAGGGCAGCACGAGTGTTGGAACAGACTCGCAAACACAAGGTAGCCTTGCTGTTCTTCTTGCTTGCTTTGAATTCATTATATCATTCCAGCGAGAAACTAAAGCTTGTACTATGCTAAGGGATTCCTCCCACATCGTTTCTTTCTCCTGGGCTTTAAGCTGCAACAAATGCCGCTCTGCGAAATGCTTTGCGCACTTGTTGGACCAGCGGATTCATTCTGCGGATGCTATTTTGCACCAGACCAGCGATGAGTCCCATGAGCATTATCACAAGTACCATCTCGGGAGTAAATATGCCTATCACAATGCTGTGCAGGCGCTCTTAAAGAGCCAGGAGGAAGGAGTTCGGCCAGATCATCGTCACCAATGGGTTCATGCAGCGCTAACTTATCGTGTTTGCAAACCTGTAAATTCAAATCTATTACTGATGAGTCCTGGTTGGTATGACAAGGAGATTTTGAGTGTAAGTTAACTCTTGATGGCGTGCGATGGTAAACTTGACTAACGCAGCAACAGACATCATGCCATCCCAGTGATAGGAACCATGATTCCTGTAACGTAGAATCTACTGCCGATACGCCAAGCCCGCCCCCACCAACACCAGCTCCGATTCGTCCCCCAACTTCCGTTTCGACACCGAGTCTACCAGCCTTGTCCTCGTCCTCACCTTCCTTGGACCGTGCTACAGCGAATTTGACCACCCTGAAACGTAAAAGTTGTGTTCTCGATTATGTCCTTGTCCCTGCTGCTAAGTACGCCATCAAGCGCAAGTTATCTAATTCTCAACATTCATCAAACATGGTATATTAATTATTGAGCTTGTAGTCAAAGTGTACTGACAGTAATTTTGTAGCCGAATCACGGGATTTCCGATGTCCTTAAACTCACCAAGCCATCGATGAGCGATGCCGACCCAAGTATTTCCCTGGGGAAGCATAATAAAACCAAAGGAGTACTTCCGATCCCGCGGCGGAAGCATACCGTAGCAAAATCCTTGCAACCAGGAAACACACAGAGCAATGGATCATCGAAGCAGATTGTAAGAAAGCCCGGTGTTCTAGCCACAAACCCGAACAAACCGTCGAGTGTTCAAGGACCCAAACGAGATCTACTCTTAAAGGAACAACGCAGACGCAATACAATAAAGAACCTAAGTTTCAAGAAAACTAGTGGTGCTCAGAAATCTTTGAATCATTCTTCGCCCTCATCCACTCGTCCTCGTCCTTCCTCATCATCTGCGTCTATCGATACGGTGGACGGAGGGATCGAAATCGCTCGTGCACTCAATCATGCGAACGCCAACAATCATCATTCATCTGTGGATACGGGCGTAGTCATGCGTGATGTTGGTGAGCCAGGGATGGCGGCCAGGTGCACGGGGGTCGCTGAGGGATCAACGGACAGTGCAGATATCAAGTCCGCATTGAGCCAGCTGCAAGAGCAGGTATCTCACCTTTCTACGCAGGTCTCAAAACAACAAGGGCCCTCTCAGGTGTCTCCGTCAGAAGGGCTCAATCTCGTTTTGAATGTGGGTGTCCATCCTTTGTCCTCCGTCAAACTCTCACATTATCATGGCAGAATCCGCCTCAGTCAATTGTATACTATGTCGTGGTCTGTCGCGCCGTCATGTCAGATCCAACTTCGATACTAACTCTGATTAGCCCTCTCCAGGCCAATTCTGGCTGCCATCTGGTGCGGAGGTATTCATTCTGCACCTCTGTTTGCCACCGAAAAACTGATAAAGTCCTTAGGGAGGTCAGTGGCACCAAGGCAATCATTTTAATCAGGTACTTTAAAATTGCTTGGGTTTATGTCTTCATTAACTAATATCGAACATTCTTAGGCACATGGCCCTTTCAACCAGGTGACTGACGTCTCCGCGTTCGCTTATGGCAACTCATATTCATCCTCAGGGACCTCAAGGGCCTCCTTACGGTTATAGCGGAGGGCCTACCGGGCCACGTTTCAATGGTAGTGGATTTTTTTGTGTATCTCGACATTCTTATTTACCTCGTGATGTAGCCCACCATCACCGTCCTCAGCCGCGACAAGGTCAATATCCGCGACGTGAATATTACCGTCAGAGAAGCGATCATCGTCATCCTCCTCATGTGACGCCCACTGCACAGCCTCGCAACCAGAGTCATCATTGGGACAAGGGACGGCCCCCTTATTTCACTGAACCAGCACCCATATATCGGGAAAATCAGGAACATTACAATGGGTGTCCACCGTGGAGATCAATATCAAACGGCCATGCCGAGTGGCAACAAGGTCGTGCCCAGGGCCTCACCAGAGTGGATCGGCCTGTCCACCACACATCACCTTCAAGTCTGGGAGGACAATATTATCGAAATTTCAGTGGTCCGGACGTACGGGAAAGAGAGTGTCTGAACAAACAAGCGATGGAAACCTCGCAGGAAGAGGAGCTATCTAGGCGTAACACAGAGAACTCTGCAAGGCCCGTACCAATTCCCCCCGATTCATCCGATTTTTTTCAGTCATTGCCATCATATACTTTCGTGGACAATGCGACGATATATGAGCCGAGTCAGGAGAATAGCAGTGACAGAAAATCCCCGCAGCCATGTCAGATAATTTTTTGCGAGCTAAGTTCTATCAGCTGAATAATGTCGTAGCCGCTCAGTGGGAAGACGGATACGAGCAAGAAGACCCAGTAGAACCGGAGGGGACCATCTTCAAATCCTCTGCGAATCACCCCTGCACGTTCAAGGATGCATTTGGTGCGTCGTTTACAGTAATCTGTTTGATCTATGTTCATCCTATGCACTGGTTGTTCACTAGACCCATCTTTCAACCCATGGCAATGAATGGAAAGATCTTTGCATTTCATCTGGAAGTCCTAAGTTTAAAGTAGATTTGCCTATTCCACGATTCATTTTTATGGACTGTATGAATTAGCATCAACACATTAAGAAAGTATCCGATAAAGGGTATCCAAGCAAAGAAACAAAGGCATAATTCCATGCATGCAAGAGAAGGAGAAAACAAGTATGCAAAAAAACCTAGCGAGTTCAGCATCGACATGTCAGAATCCTCAGAAAACTTGGTTTGGGAGGAGCATCATCAACGTCCTGCCCGTCGTACCCTTCTCCGTGTGATATGCCAGCATTCCCGCCTTGTGCACGCACATTGCTGATTGCAGGGGGAGCTGCCCCAACACTGGAAACCATGGGAGATACCCTGCCATACTGCTGCTGACCGCCATACGTATCGTCTGCGACTTCCCGGCCATAATCATACCCTCCAGTGCTTGGATTAGCATATGGATGTTGGGCACTAATACGCTGGGGCGTCCCAACTGGAACATTCATTTGCGCGGCGGCAGAGTGAGGTGTAAATTGGCCTGGTGAATTTCCGACACCAGGGGTAAGGGCGGCAGGCACACGACGTTGTTTTGAACCATGGCGGACGAGTGCAGGAGACGGCGGAACGATATTACCTCCGTGCGATCGTCTCCGGTCGGGTTCACGATCGCCTCTTCGCCGGTCCTGAACGAGTCCCGTGCTTTGCATTTGAGCCAGCATCTGGCTTTGTGTCTATATGTATCACGCGATAAGCTTCAATCAACTCATTAAGCAGCGGAAGGCTTACTGGCGCCGCTTCCCAACCTTTTCCGCCTGAACTCGGCTGGTTAGCATAAACCACGTATCGTCATAGATAGGACGTACCATTCAGCAAGTTCCAATCAAAGACACCATCGTCAACGTCATTGTTGCTCTTCATTACCTTGGCGAAAAGTTCTCGAAGGAAGTCGTAGTCAGGTGTCTCCTCGAATCCGAGCTTTCGCACGTAATTTAGATAAATCCCGAATTCCTCTGGAAGGTCTGGATATAAACAACAGCCAGAACTGTGGAGAAATCTTACCAGGAAAGCCTTCACACAACTCTTTGATAGCCGTCGTCTGCTTCTTCTCTCCAATCTTCTCGTACTTCTGCTTATTTGTAGCAGCCTTGAGACCCTGCCAGGGCAAGCTTCCCCGAAGAAAGTACATGAAAACATGACCCAGTGCTTCTAGATCATCTCTCCGGGACTGTTCTGATGTCTCATAATGATTGGTCGGGCTAGAGAATCGGATTCAGGAACTTACCTCTGCCAAGGTGAGTGTTAATACTCATATATCGAGCTGTGCCACTCAAGCTCTTCCGTTCCCGGTAAGGAATATGTTGCTTGGTTTTGGGGTCACGGTACTGCTTAGCCATCCCAAAGTCAACAACATGGATGACTGTGACAGAACGCGAAAATAAGAGAACGAAAGCACCGGGATCAACGCTGACTGACTATTAGCACCTTTGGTCCCTGGACGGCCAATCAAAAAATTGTCCGGCTTTATATCGCGATATATGAGGTTCTTCTCATGGATGGTTTGCACTCTAGACAGCTAAGAAGGGACGGGACTCTCAGCGAGCAAGATGGAGTAGGAAAGAGGCGTACCATTTGTCGCGCCGCCATGCAAACAGTCTTGATGGAGAATTTGCGCCCACACATATCAAACAAATCCTCTAGACTAGGTCCTAATAGATCGATTACGAGGATGTTATGCAGTCCTTCCTGCCCGAAATGGTATATTTGAGGAATCCCAGCTGCACGGGGAAGGTAAACAAAGGCTCTCAAGTAGCATTCGGCAACCGGACTGACTGCACCCAGCAAGGATACGGTATGAACGACATTCGTCTCGCAGCTGAGGAGCCTCGGCCTTCCTAGGTTCCTACAGCATCCTAACATCATGGCTTGACAGAGTTCGACATGTAAAACACATACGAATTTGATAGCAACTGTCTGCGAATTTAGCAGATTCGTGCCTACGGTTCACTCGTCAAAGATTCTTGACGTATTGTTGGGCACAGAAATACTCGCCCTCAAAGATGACGCCGAATGAGCCCTCCCCGATTTTCTTTCCAACACGGTAATGAAGTCCGACAAGGTTTGCGGTGGATGAAGCATGGGAGTGAGAGGTCATTGATGGTATAAGAGAAAAATCGGATAAAATGAGAGGATTAGGGCCTCCAAGGCCTATGTATTAGTTGCCAGTGGGTGGGAGCTACAGCGTCTTCTTTGGTTCATTTCGACTCCGCCACCCGAATAAGCCTGAGTTCATGATATCTTTCACCACCGTGTAACCCGCAGCGGACACGCAAAACACGTTGACAATTTACTTGGTATTACACAGGTCTTAAAGAAAGAATCCTTTTTAAACTCTCAAGGATGCCTGGGATCGATGTCCTGACGTATCCCAGAACCACCACCAAGGCGACCACTGTGAGGCCTCCCCATCCCTTTATCTTGTTAATTCGCCGTTGTTTTTCCCATGCTTCAGCTGCTATGCCATGAAACTTGTTCCAAGGAGGAGTGCGAGTCAACCACCAGAACAAACTCACGGGTCCAGGAAACGTGGCAACATTCTTGCTTCCCCTTTTACGGTCGGTTTGATAGTACGAGTTACACTCTGTCCACACAGACCTCGACAAGCGATCTTGCAGCCAAGCGTTATATTGAACTGTGGCCTCTTCAGTTACCTCGAAGGATTTTGCCTGACTATCGAGGATGGGTTTGATTAGCTGAAGTGCAAATCCAATCTGCCCTTGCATTAGACGGGGTTCTTTATAACTGAAGTTGAGCACACCTGGGACTCTTGGCTAAAGATCACGGACGCATGACCAGAGGCGACATTGGGACCTGATTATTAAGACGTTAAAATTGCGAAACGACCTCAATTTGGAGCCGGATACCAAGAAGTAAGAACAAGTTAGGAAATCCCGGCATGCAACTGCCGATGTACGCTGTAGGGCCCCCCTGCGCTGAATAATACTCCAGCATTGTGTATCCTTTGCTACCTCGTATTTTCAAATCAGGGGCTTCCTACGAATGGCTTTTCAGGACAACACAAAGTATCCCAGCACTCATGACGTACAATACAGAAGCCTGTCCCGAAGATGACGATATCCAACGGAACAATCTCCCCCGTTCTTAATTTAATCCCGTCCTCAACGATGCCTTCAATGGCATCCCACTTAACACCAACATTTGGCCTGTGCAATGCCTCCAGATAACCAGGATCTACTATGATTCGTTTGCAACCTGGAGCTGTGATTGAAATGGTAAGCCCTCAGCTATATAGCCACATGAAAGCTCTTGGCATACGATAATCTAGTATCAAGTCCATAACTTGGTCCTTGGGAGCCATCTGCTTGATATACAAGCTCATAAGCTAGGGCAGAATTCAACTCTATCCCATGCAGATCATAGGGGAGGGGTGGAGACCCACACGTTTCACCAATCCCACGAGGCGGACGTTCTCCTTCTGAAATATCAAGAAAGTGAGATCCGACTTGTGACCAGTCAATTGATCAGCCGGTAAAGGCGTGATGGAAGTACGAACTCGCGCCATTATCATATTTCTATACCATCGCATGACAAGGGGTACGTTGGCAAAAACCCATTTCAGCCATGCGGCATATCGAAAGTTAGTCTAAGACATGTAAATTGTAATCTAACTTGTGTTGAAAGGAATTTACTCACACGCGGGACGAACCACTGTGGTGTCCGACAAAAATTAGTGACCGTCACAGAAGGGTCCGCAGATATTTCAGGTAAAATTTGGGCCCTACAGGAAAGTTATGAATACATAGGCCAGAGGATGGTGGAGAACTCACGCCGAGCACCCATTCCCGACCAAGCCAACACGCTTCCCCTTTAGGTCAACGTCGTGCCTCCACCTGGCCGAGTGCCAAACCAGGCCGAGAAACTTACCAACGCCAGGGATGTCCTTCGGGTACATAGGGTTGCTAAAGCCGCCAATAGCGCCAAACATGATTTCGGCCTCTACGTTTGATTGTTCTCCAGTAGCAACCTTCACCGCGACCACCTTATAAAGCTGACGCTCTGCGGCATCCCATTCGGCAGAGTAAACGCTACGCCCAAGTATCGTATGCGTCGCTAAGTTGTGTTTACGGTAGAGAGCCTCCCAATAAGCCAGGATCTCTGGGTGAGAGACGTAGTAGCTTGACCAGTAAGGATTGAGGTCTGTTGAGAGACTATACCAATGACCAGGAACATCGGAACCACATCCCTAAATCTGGCGTGAATGCGATGATTGAAACACTGATTCAGAACGCACTGGGTATGTGTTGTCCTGACATGTAGTTCAGCATTGTCAAAATTCTGGAACTCAAGGCACGTACTCTCCATGTCCCGCCAATAGAGTCTGCTTTCTCGTATATCTTGCTTGAAGATGAGACGGGAGTTTCTTGTAAATTGGAAGGCACGTCGACGTACAACAAAATTCTCAAACCCCAACTTTTTCTTCAACTGGATGGCAGTAGATATGCCTGCAAGACTTGCAAGTGTCATGAGCAATACGATCATATGAATTAACAGAATTACATTTCCTGCCCCGCACCGATGATAATAACCCGGGGCACTCCCTTGGCATCACCCACAGACATATTGATAAATAGGGGCTCGACCTTGTTGTGGCACCATGTCAACTGCGTATTCAGGCCTGTATTTATACAACATCGGTCTTCGTCAGCTGGATGCAGTTCATGGGAAATATGATGACAATATATGTAGAACTGATGATGACATCTCACCGATGACAAGCCGGGAGTTCATGCCAACCGGGAAACGTCTCCGCCGTAAACATACTCAAGAAGTTTGCAGCATTTGGCTAAGCGAAATCAAATCGTGAGGATTTAGATGTGAACAATCGTTATGAGTTGGAAGGGTCATGGCTTTAACTTATTATACATTCACACGGCCGTTACATTACAAAACGAAGGTCAACGAAATTCGAAGCTCGAGCTGGTGCGCTCCGAAACATGACTCAGGGATAACTGCTGATACCTAGGAAATGGACAAATTAATGGTAAGTAGTTAAAATTCGTCGATAACTCACGGCTCGGAGTTTTGATGGTAGTAGAATCCAGACATGGTGGCGGCTGGAGCATTCGGGCGCGGACTTAGGGATGGAGCACGCCCACTTGCTCGTCGAAAACCCGAATCACAACGCGCTTTTCGGGCGGTTTCCTGCTTCAGAAAATGTGGATACGGAATATCCATGCTTTCACTTTCTGATATGTGGGGAACCTGTTGCAATGTTACTCGTGCACTGGGTGGCGTGGGGGATGGAGGGTTAAAGTCCACGCAAACGTAATAAAAACCTAAAGACAGATATAAGCATATAATGCGGAGGCTGTGCTATCCGAAAAGGATGCTGTAGAAATGGTGTGGACTAACCAGCAAAACTTGCACCATTTATATCTTGTACACGATGATCAGGAACCAGAAATCTCTCCTTCCACCTCATGAAGACTGCGCCACGATCTCGGTCTGACATTGTCAAATGCGGCTTCTTGAGTTCATTTCTGACATGCCGGAAAGCGGGGAAACGAGACCAGTGGACCATATCTTCTTGCTCCGTAGCGCCCCAATTCTGCGTCAGGAACCCGTGTCGACTCCCAATGATCTCGGCGTCGAAGTAAGTAGTGAGTTCCGGCCAATCATCTGTTAGTCCTCGAATGCGTAGGTAGCCACATAGGAAGGACGAAGCAAAGTCCACGTCCTGCAGCATTATTCAGAGGCTACATTTCGGAGAAGGAAACCAGCCAAGCAGCTTACCACAATGGTGACGTTCACATCATAGCTATTGCGACCACTTTTCTGCGTCCCCTGAAAGGTAGCCCCTGGGTATAGACAGTTATGACCTTGGGAGCGTATCCTTAGACGGGTAATGTCTGTAAGTGGGTCGGGAGAAGAAATGAGATTGGACTGCCGACGGGGGACAGTGGCCGTAGGCGTAGGGGGAGCGGAAAGAGCAGGATGGGGAGGTAAATCGGAGAAGTTATTGGTGTCACAGCAAATTGTCAACGAAGTAAGTTCACTTGAATAGTCTGAAGATGAAGAGAATGTATTCTGAAATGGGGGACGCTCCGTTTCCACGACAGAAACCATGACTGCAGTATCTTCAAAGGGTGGATTCTCTGGCTTCCTCCTTGGATCAAGCAGAACAGATCCTTGGTCATGCAGTATTGGTGATGCAAAATTGGAGCCGACATCGGTAGGGAAGCGTCGGCCATTAGGAGGCATAAGAGCACTCCTCGGAGAGAAAGCGTGCTCACGACAGCCGGTACAAACCAGCGCATCGAGTTCTGGGAGGAATATGGCAGCAGTACTGTCGACGAGGTCAGACTGGCAGGACGAGCAGACTTTGGTTTGTGGTTGCTGCTGTTCATGCAGGGGTTGGTGTGGAATGATACGGTTATCTTCTGATGAGGGCATTGGAAAAGTCGTGGAGGATCGAGGCAACGAGGATCAAGGCAGTTGCACAGGCGAGGGGAGGTGAATAGGCACGTGAGCCTTCAACTCGTCCACTCAAAAAGCGCCGTTTTCATTCTACCGTGACTCTATCATCCCAGTGATCATCCTGGCGTCTCCATTGCTGCCGTCAGATACAGCTGCGTATCCACCCCGAGTCTAGATCTCACTGACAGGCACCACTCTCCAAATCATTGACAGAATACTTCTATGCTGGCGTTCATTCAAGTCGGCAAGTGACTGCATTGGCCCGACTAAGTAAACCGGACCTCAGGGACCGATGCAATGTCAGAATTGGTAGCGATGCCACTTTGAGCGCTCATCCCCATGGCCAAATGCAGTAGTACTTATACGTTTAGATACCATACGCATCCGTATTCTATTTGGTCCCAAAAAAAGCGTCGTAGGTGCAATCAACGGCTAAACTGTCGTAGATGCAGTGGCTGGTCGTACTTGTTCATAGTCATTAACTTCTTCGATTGAACGCTTCTCCCCGACCGTTTTTATATCGTCATCTCCGTCATCGGCGTTAGATTTCAAGACGGGCGTTTCATCAACTATTGCATTCGATCCGCCGCTCATAACAGCCTTTTCTAGATCCTCACTCTCTGGCGCCTGTTCTTGGTCTCCATCACGAACCACTGTGCGCTCCAGTGAATATTGCCGTATGAATAGCACTAAGCGAGCGTCAAGTTTACTCCACGATAAGAATGAGGTACGCACGAACCCATTATGAAACAAGCGCCTACGATGGGTGTCATCACTAACCATATCGTGCTTGTTGACTGCGCGTAGGCGGCAATAACTGCCGCTCGCTTTACTGGGTCCTATCTGAAGTTAGACTAGTCTGGCAGTTGGCGAGCTGTTTCTACATACAGGTATGTATTTAAGTTTGCGGATGCTTTCATTCAGCCCATTTGGCGAGGTATCGATGTTGACATCCGGGATTTTGGCCATTTTCCTGCGGATAGTCTGTAGGTGAAGAAAATCAAGGTTCTGGAAAATATACACACAACTACACAATTGGACGTACGCTTGAGTAGATAACCTGCGCAACGGCGATGCCAACAGCACCTCCAAGCGTTCTGTTTCGAATCAGGTCAGAGTTTCTCCACGTGTGTACTTCGAAAGAGCATACCTCAGGAATCCAAATGTTGCTGTGCTTGTAGCCATATCCTTAAGTGGCATAGCGGCCTGGAGGCCCACAAGTGGGACCTGGAGAATGTTTGAATCTCAAGTGCAATTAATCAGATGCCACAAGTACTTGGAATAGACATCCAACTCCCATCGAACACACGAACGGATAAAGCACCTTCTCTGCCCTACACAACGGATCAGCGATATGCGGAGTAACTCTTGTAAGGACATACGTAGAGGACGTGCTTCTCAACTGGATCATAAGGCCCATTCCCAAGGCGAAGATCGCGAACGAAACTTGGATGAGGGTTCGATATTGTCCAATACGAGATATCAGAACGCCTGAAGAAGCTGAAAACATAGCGGCGCCTAAGGAGAATGGCAACATTCTGTAAAATCAAGTTAAACTGGACCCATGCACGTAGTGTTCAATCCTTACTCCACCCCTGCTTTTGTTGCGGATGCGCCGAGGGCCTGAAAATACACAGGAAGATAGAACGCACCTATATATATTTTAAAAAACGACATCACAATCCACGCGAAAGCTTGATTCGTAAGAAGCATACCACTGAAGAAAGCAATTGCATGCAGAAAAGTCGTTATCAAAATGATAGCTGTTGTCCTCGTCTGTTGACGTTTACATATTTAATTTTCCAGGACGTAGCAACGGTGCTTGTGAGACGCACATGGAATAGCCGAGGAGGAACAATGGGTGAACTCTTGGTGAATATCTCATTGGTCGCCCCAGCCACCAACAGGACACAGCCAACGGTAAGAAGGGAAATAGTTGACGCGGACGACCCTAGGAAGGACATTGTCAATTGGTGAACTTACCGAACTAAGCTATCACAACGGCTCACAGCTTGTCTCGCTGAAATTGAAACCAAGTAACAGGCAAACGACTCCTCCGACTATTAATCCAAGTCCAATGAAATCAAAATCATCGATGTGTTCGCGGAGAGTTCTCCCCTTATGGGGATTCAAATTAAGGAAGAAGAATAAAAGACCAGCAGCTAAGCCACCTGTCGGCCTGGCATTCAAGTCACTTCAGACTGAAGGAGGAAAGAATATTATCAGGCAAAACTCACAGATTAATGAAGAAGCACCTTGACGTGGGAATGGTGGGTTGGGATAATAACGGCCACTCCGAAGAACACATACCATCTCCATGAAACGTGATCAGTGAAGACCTATGTAAGTGACTAAATTCCCTGGACGACAATCCAAATCCAGTTTACTTACTCCACCGAGAAGCGGTCCTATGACGCTGATGCGGAGAACTTCAGAAAGGTTTGAAGTAATAAGAGGTCAGTCACTACTCACCTTGCAATACCCCAGGTTGCACCGATAAAACCGCCATACTTTCCACGGCTGAAGGCAGAGAATTAAAAATAGCTATACCAGCCGCATGTTGTAATGAACATACTCTTGTAACGGAACGATGTCGCTTATTGTAATATTAACCTTACAGAAAAAGTCAGCATCTATAGCAGTAAGCTGAATGGCGAAATATGGTCCTGACAAGCTGTATAATCCCTCCCCCTCCTATACCCTGCACAGCTCGAGCTGCGATTAACCAAGGCTAAAAAGAAACGCAATGGACATCCGTTTTGAGATGGCACTACAGGAGCAAGGGATAATTCACGCCCTACCATGTTCTGTGCCGCTCCGCACAAGGCCGAGCCCATCTAAGATCATATGTGCACGACGGAAAACAACTTAAATCGGGAATCTACATACCAGGAAAAGTCCGATTGAAGTATACAGAATGGGCTTTCTGCCTATAAGATCTGACAACTTCCCATAAAAGGGTGACAAACTTGCAAGGTTTAGAATTAGCTGGAGAGATCCAGATACATGTCAACGGATGTGATGAACCTTGCCGCTGTAAGGAGGTAAGCGCTTGGGCCGATATATTTAGATATTCATTTACACAATAAATAAAGGGGGTACTGACCTCCCCACCCAACTGTACCCAGAGCCGCCACCGAGGTGGTTGACAATCGTTGGCAGTGCGGTGGCAACAATTGTCTGAAAAGAGATTATTTTTTGTACAATCAGGACATTGCTGGTTGCAGTAAACGAACCTGATCAAGCGCCGCCAAAAAAGTCGTTGCCATAAAACCAGTAAAAACCTGGATGCTTGTTTTCAGAGACGATGCGCAATGGAATATGTAGCAAGAAAACATACAATTGACAGCCTATTCTTCGGTAAAACTTGCGTTTCACCGCTTTTCCAAGAGGACCCTGGCTCTGCTTTGACGGCCTGGGCGGGTAGTTTGGAATCTTTGGAGTGCGGGAGAACCGTATTCGTCTCAGTTTCCGACGTCATGCTACAACGCAGGGAACTACAGATCTAGGGGTGAGTGCGGAGGAGAAACGAGAGGACCAATCCTCCTCATCCTTGGACCTTTATGTTTTTGGGTCATGATCATGATCATATGTGCTAACTCGGAAATGAAGTCATCTGTGCCGAAATGCCGAAATGCCGAAAGGTACACACGCGGGAAAGCTAACAACTCCGAGTCGAAGAATCGGAAGATGGAATAAAAAACAGGTTAAGGAGTAGGGCCTGTCTTTAGCATACGAAGGTAAGTTAGAAGGTTATAGCCTGTCTATACAGAACTCAGTTGGATTTTACGCATGCGGAGTCGGGATCTCGCTGTTCACTTATTAATAAGTGAGATATTATTCGATATCGGATACTAGTAGAAGACCCGGCGACCGGCACTACCACCGTCATGTTATCAATCGTCCAGATGTTACGACATTCATGCATGACATGAGAGTTCATGTGTGAGAGCGTTATGTCCAGAATACGACCGAGAGTATATTTGGCCAGTTGGTGGGATAGATTATCTTCGCTTAGCCAGTCGTAAGGAAGTATTTCTTGCGCGTTCTGCCATGGCGATCAAAATAAGTAGATTAGATAGAGTGTTGTGCCTGGGCTTTACAATATGCGGTAATATAAGCTCGACCCGTGACTATATTTAGCACCCACAATGTTCTATTTTTCCTTTCCGGCACCCGAGCTTATCCAGGACCCCTGAAATCTCTACCAAATCCCTGAGCCAGGTGCGGATAAAAATTGCGTGAAAATTAGAAAATGCTACAGGCCTATGCGGATAAAAATTGAGGATTTTGGCCAAAATGCCTGGGGTCAAAGTGCGGATAAAAATGGGCAGAAATACAGTAGGCCTGATTCACATGCGGATAAAATTTGATGCCTTAGAGGTTCGATCCCAATACAACTACAAATTTCTCAATCACCTTAACCATTGTGTGTTGAGTGGTCTCTACGTCTCTAAATACATGACTCTTTTTTTACTATTAGGCCCTCAAACTTTGAAGTTTTGCGTTCAACAAATTCCAACTCCCACAAGAAATTTAAGTTTTAAGTTGCAGAAGCTCATGTCAATAAAGTTGCTCCCTTACACCTTGCGGATGGTTCAAGTGGTTCAAGTGATTCGGATTACAGTCATACACCGCCCAGTGGGACAGTGAAATAAAATCTGTCTTGGAACAAACTGTGGGTCGTTCTATACAAAATCGGGCTTCACAACCACTACCATGTGTATTAATACTATAGCTACAAAACCATTTTCATACGACTTTCTATTGAATTCGCTGCAGGATCTAGCAATCAGTGAAATTCTTTGCTATCAAGCTAAAACCACCCAGTGGGACGCGTGACATCAAGGGTCCGATTAGCCATAAATAGAAACAAAGGAAGTGGTGGTAACGCTTGTGACTAAGGCAAAGGGAAGTCAGATAATTGCATTGCAACATCCGCAACATAGATGGCCCAAAACAAAGTTGAAGCACTTTAGTATTGAGTACACATTGGTAGATCTCAAAAAAACTGTGGTGAAAATGACTTTGTTGTTGTGGAAATTCACAATCAGCACATTTTGCTCAGGTATCCATCTAGGAAAAAACTCCGATGCAATTGGAAGGCTGAGTGAAGAGAAAAAGCCAAGTGTCCCACTGGGCGGCGTATGACTGTAATAGCTGTATAGAAGGTCCCGCCCCTGCGGCGCAAAAAATTGAGGATTTTACCTTGGCCTGAGGTCAAGTGCGGATAAAAATCTGGACCTTTGGGGGCCTGAGGCGATTTCCGGATAAAAATTAGCCAAACCGGTGCGGATAAAAATCACGGAAAACTGAAATTTTTGGATCAGGGATTTGGTAGAGATTTCAAGGGTCCTGCTTATCCATGTCATTACAATGCAGCGATTTCGTAATGTATCATCGCCAGTCTGATGGAAGAGGGTTGCGGCTGCGGCGTCATATTGAAGCCTCAGGCGGTGAAGAGTTTCGAACAACGAATTTCGAACCGATGATACAGTCTGGTGTGTATCCGGGTCGGACTACACTGACTGTCTCTGGTAACCGCCAGTGGATGGAATGTTTTCAGAGAAACACTTATTCAAACAAATTTCAGTAAAAATGTAGTTCCTTACTGATGCGAATCAAGGTCAAATGGATCCCGGAAATGAAGCCAAGCTAGGGACAGGTCACAGGTGGGACAGCGTCTTTATGATAAAAGCTAGCCATGTCTGTCCACATGGAAATCAGAATCGGTACTTTTGATAATAGAAATGGACGAGCCCTACGTGCGATCAGCAATACCAAGGGTGCCTCCGAGTCACCGTGCAAACTGATTGTCATCTCTCAGGGGGGTTTGTTCAAGACGCTGAAGGCCGTAGAAGTGCGCAGATATCTCATCCAAAAATTTCCGTGAAATTCGATGTATCGGGCGAGATTCACGAGCCTTCCTCAGACTATTGTCGATAATCAGACACTCCTACGCCCTAGTTGGGGTCGATCCAGCATCTGTTTTAGGCTGCTTTGTAAGGGCCACATCGATTGTCGTACTTGTTGGATGATTAGACAAATGTGTGCAGTACGAATTTGGTGCGGTGGCATCTTCGTACAACAGTGAAACCAGATGAGTACAACGATGCAATCTTTCCATAGAAAACGTGCTTGTGATGATGCACTACTCCAAGTTAAGGCCTACTGGGACGCTGCATAAGATGATCCTGCCCGAGTTGCGCCTTTCAGTCATTTGGCGGGAACTGTACCCTAGAAATCTTGCACCAACGGATCCGGAAATTGCCAGACCTTAGATAATCTGACTCGCAGATTTTCAACACCTCGAGTACTTTCTCTTCGTAACAGATCTTCCCTTTGAACTCTCTCAAAACAAGTATGACTGACATGTCGATCCCCACATTCAAACTTGTCCTCGGTATGTGCGTCTTTTCCTCATCAACAGCCCGTCAATTCTAATGTAACCTACCAATGAAACCTTTCCATCGATGCTTTGATCTCCTTTTACTTCCATAATCGGTCCTCAAAACTACTGCAATACGCGTTCTGTGTGCGATCTGGGTTTTTGTATATTCAGTCGGTGATGGTGGCACAGGGAAAACCACTTTTGTGAAGGTACGCCACCCAGACGCCGCACAAGATCGTTCACTGATCTCGCCATCGTACAGCGCCATTTGACTGGTGAATTCGAAAAGAAATACATCGGTATGTAGGAGCTCTCGGACCTTTCGTGTCGGGGTCCTGAGCGATCTTGTCCCTTACGCTTTGTCCCGCAGCCACGCTGGGTGTCGAAGTTCACCCCCTGTCGTTCTCAACCAATTTTGGAACCATCTGTTTCAACGTCTGGGACACTGCAGGCCAGGAAAAGTTTGGTGGGCTTCGAGATGGATACTACATACAGGGTCAATGTGGTATCATCATGTTTGACGTCACATCGCGTATCACATACAAGAATGTTCCCAACTGGCATCGCGATCTCGAACGCGTCTGCGAAAATATCCCTATTGTTCTCTGTGGCAACAAAGTAGATGTCAAGGTTCGTGCTCACGGTTGACAAACGGACCTTTCGCTAACCTCTCTCGAATCACAACAGGAACGGAAAGTCAAGACTGGAGCGGTGACATTCCATCGAAAGAAGAACCTCCAATACTTTGAAATCTCGGCGAAGTCCAATTATAACTTTGAGAAACCGTTCCTTTGGTTGGCAAGGAAATTGGTCGGGTATGTCAATTTATGATCCTCTAGGTTTTTAGAGAAGTCTCAATTTGTCTAGGAATCCCAACCTCGACTTCGTTGCTGCTCCTGCTCTTGCCCCAGCAGAGGTTGCTGTTGACGCTGGTCTAATGGCAGTTTATGAGGCAGAGTTGAAACGAGTACGCTCTCTAATCTCTTAAGATACATGACCTTTCTGAATACCATTCTTTTCTTAGGCTGAAGCAGTTCCCCTCCCCGATGACGATGAAGATCTTTAAACTGTTCCTTTTCCACATTTCTACCATCCCACCCGACGAATCCGATCCACATTTAGCAACATCCTCAGAACGAGTACATTCGCACTCTACTTCACCAGCGTCACCTCTTTCTATTGTTTCCTTAGTTTACCCAGCTCTGGATTCTGAGCAATTGCATTCTGTGTTGCTGATCGTTACTCTACCTGAGCACTCGACTAGAGTACTAATGTAAGGTTTGAATTTGAATGTGTGTAGGGTATTGGCTCATTTGGCAACTCAAGAGCATAAATTCACAAGACACAGAAATTGTTGTGATCACAGAACAACAAAGACTAATGCTGCACGTCCATATAACAAATCATCTTGTTGAGCATCATCTCTTGAAATGGATTGAGCTTCAAGTTGAAAGGAGCTAGGTCTTCACACATGGAGATCCTCTCATCGACATCAAGATCACAGAGGAGATCAAAGTCTTCATTATTCTTGATGCCTATAGCCAGGAAGACCGCTAGGAGTTCCTGCATTCCAAAAGAACATAGGAGTTCAAGAAGTTTGGAGCATGCTTCAGCGACATGAGGGAGTTTGTGCATTGGACATTCACTTAAGGGCATTCTCATGGGGAATTTGTTACCCTGCAAGCCGAAACATGAGTTGATGTTTGAGCATTCTACATTGGTGAGTATATATCACCTGTATGTGTCGCCTTTGGAGTAAACTGTGAGTCTAGTCATGGAGATGAGTTACCTCCAGAAGATGACCAGGTAAATGCATACATTGTCCATGCTATTGGTTGGATCATCATCTTCACATTGGGATGTGCTGGGGAGGCGTTGTGAACAGAGTTGCTGTCTTCGCCTCTTTATATAGATAGGGATTGGCCAGCTATTTCGATACCTCTTCAGAAGAGGAGACTTGAGGCAAATCTTGATACTAAGTTATGGCAGATTCAACACTGACAGTTTATATGTCACACCTTGTGGGTAAATGTTTGCCATTGTAGCTCATTCTCTTCACCTGTATCACAAACCTCAGGAGATGGCAATACATCATTCATGGTCTCCTCTATAATTTTCTGGTGCTCTTATCAGTACAAAGCCAATTGTCCAGGCGATAGCAAATCATACAATTATCCGGTTGAATGCTTCTATGTCATTTTCAAGTCCCATGGCTTCCTGGAGAGCACTAACAGAAGTCCTTGGGTCTGTTAGGTGCTTTTCTGTGTTTGGAGAAGGCAGCTGGAAGAACAGTTGGCCAGGATTTAGCCTTTCAGGCAGATCTTCCTTGCTCTCCTTTTCCGTGCAGCCAAATAAGCGGAGATACTTGAAAAGAACAGCTCGATACAACGGGCCGAGGACATGCAAAGGAACTGAGTCGAAAAATGAGAGTGTCCCCCATTTTTTAAATGCATGCAAATGATGATCATTCATGATGCCAAGACCAGCTAAAGCCGAAATGATATGACCTCGGGCATGCATAGTAGTACTTATCTCATGATTGGCTGCTGGAGGAATGGTGGGCATATGTCCACACTGAAGACAACTGACAGGATAAGTGGCCGGAGTATACATCTGTGGCTACAAGCATTCAGATATATCAAAAAGGTGCAGAGTATGATGAGCAACCTTACAGGAGTGTTACGTGCTGAGGTGGCGGCTTGGGTCTTCTGGAATAACCTGTTCATCAATTCATTAGATATAACATCAATCACGTACCGGAGATATTGGGAAACTGGGACACCCATTAAGTATTCGACCAGGATAGTTGACAGTCAAAACGGAGTTGTTACAGTCCGAGACGTCATTTTCCTTGCCCCTTGGGTAATGCCGTGGCGGAGTTTTCCCCACAAATGCACGGCTGCGCTTTGGGGTCGAAAACGGGCCAACCAGGTTGGAAGATGAACGGCGAGTGGATGGTTGTTGTGATATTACAACTTTCCTCGCCTCCCGAGGCTGCCAGTTGCGCTTGAAGATTTTGAAGTAAGCATCGACTGGCCACTGGTCATCATATCGCTGGAGCTCCGGAAAATTCTCAACCACCTGAGGATAAGGCAGATGTCAAATAATTGCAGCGAAGGTATGAACTGCATATGCTTACTAATTGACGGAAAGCAATCCACTCGGATGTATGCTTTAGCTGGGTGATAGTTAGTCTCAAAAATGATGTCCCATTTTGTCGGATGAATCGCTTGATCTCAATTAATACAATTCCAACAGATTCAAAGGACGGACCACACCCACCTTGAATTCCTGAAAGCGGGAAGGAGTCATACATCCCATTTCAGATCCCAGACTGCGGGCAGTAAAGCACATATCTGATTGCAAGACGCGCGAACTGGAGGCTATGATACAGGTAACTTGAACTTGAGTTACGACGACTCGGACAAAATACTAAACAACTCCCGTATTGTCTTCGAACTTCACGTGCTAGTAGTGACGCTTGGTAAGCCGAAAATCTTGTCCCGGCCCGCCTCGCAACTCCAGATGTAAATCATTGTTTGTGAGTGCCGCGGCATCCACACAGAAGCCAAGCTAACGAGGCCCGATGTGAAATGACTATGTTTTCCTTG